>JAZHYW010006285.1:0-43354 GCA_037355805.1 Ixodes ricinus
TGTCACTTGACCCGACGTCTCGGGACCTTCAGACAAATTGGAGCTCGCCGCTAAATTCAGCGTAAACAAATTCGTGGCGTGACCAATGCAGCAATTCAGATTCCCCGCTAAATTTGGCTGGAAAATTGATGCCACGTGAGCAGACGTCGTGAGACCTAGAGAAAAATTCAAGTTCCCTGCTAAATTTAGCGGAAAAATTTACGTCTGGTTACCTACGCAGACATTCAGTTTCCACGTTAAATTTACCGGAAAGAATGACGTCACGTGACCTATGCATTAATTCAGTCTCCCCGCTAAAATTGGCGGACAAATTGATGTCACATGACTTGACGTCATGGGACCTACAGTTAAATTCCAGTTCCCCGTTATATTTAGCGGAAATGTTTAGGTCGCGCGACCTATGCACCAATTCAGTTTCCCGCTGAATTTGGCTGGAAATGACATATCGGCCTTAAAATCATTTATTCATCAACAACGTATCGACGCTCATTGCACGCAGCGTCATTTTAATATCAGATCACAGTATAAGGCACGATCGGCGCAATTCCAATCGATCGTCATCGTAACAACGTCGAATAAGCAGCACAGCTGACGCCGCCTAAAGGTATCAGGTCGTGCGATCGTCGCCCAATTGTTTATTACGGTTGTTGATCAGAAAAGTACAGCTGGTAGGGCAAATCCATGTCAAATGACATTTCTTATGGGTCGAGCACATAGTCTTACCAAAGTCTAGATCATTGACAATCAGCGAAACTTCCAAGTTCGTTGCCAATTCTTTCGGAGTAAATGTCCCAAAAATGAAACTAAGCATTCCGTGGTTGTTGTTGTTGTTTTTCTAGATACAAAACTTCCCACAACATTTTTAACTATAATGCTTACACGAAGTCGTTTTGCCAATATCAGGCTCCACAAGAGATCCGGGGACCTTGGCTAGAGTGCTTTCCGTTTCCGCCGCGAAAGGGCGAGCAATGAGATGAAGACGCCAATAGCCATGATAATACATTTTCATTTTTGCGTTTATTAGGGATGACTTGTCGTCCAGATGTCTAGACTACATAAAATACGTTTTTTTTTTTGTACTGGACAGATAGTGAAAAAACGAGAAGAAACACAAATATTTATCTGGTCTAGACACTCCCCTCTAGTTCATTATTAGGGTTTGTTCTTGTTGTTTCACTTTCCCTCCTTCACGAAAATAATAATTTGTACGACTTCAAAATTAGCCCAAGCTCTGTCCGTTTCCTACACTCCTGCTACTATTTCATGTGCTCTCTGTTTGTTATGACCGACGGAACTAGCCAAACGTCTTTTTAAATGCCTTTTCAATGTTCTCCACGTTGAACCAGTCCACAATGTCCACCGTTCGATTCACATGGGGGAGCATGTCGGCTGTCCATCCGTGCACAAGCATCCCTTTTGTGTGAAAACCGGTCAGCTCTACAGCCACGCGGTGATGCAGCCTTTCGTGCACTGAAGCGGGATCGACCACGGCGAGAACTGCGAGGAAGTCTCCGAGGCTGAAACCAGGACTTTTTCCGTTTCCGAGACAGCAGCTGATGGTGTGATTTGTCAGGGCCCTGAGGAACTTGGCCTTCTTGCTCTGCCCTTCCACTGTGCTGTTAAATACGCCCTTCAAAACAAGAAAATGGCCAGGCGTCAATTCTGCACCCGCGGGGGAATCATTTGATAAGGGGAGTAAGTAGCTACAGACACCCGCAGCTTATGAAGTGCTAGGCGTGGTTATTTCGAACAATATTAAAAATATATCTTTTTTTTTTTTTTTGGGGGGGGGGGCAGCGTAGCATTGTAAAACTAAGTATCCTTTATTGTTGTATTGTTTTCCGAACATGTTTAATTTGTTGCGTAACCTTTATTTCATGTGTTTCTATATCGGTTTTGTTTATGTATCATCCCCTTTGTAATGCCTTCGGCGCTAAAGGGTACCTCGAATAACTAAATTGATTTATTTAATATACCTCAAAGCGCCCTGATCTGGAATTGTACGAAGAAGGATACGAATGTTATTGCAAGAACGAAACAGCAGTGAAGAAAACACTTGACGCACATATTGTGCTTCATATATATACTTATATAAATATATAAATATATATATATATATATGAGAGAGAGAGAGATCAATTAAACATTCGAGGAAATGGGTATTCGCATATGTACGAAAAGTCGCCGATACAACACAATATATATATCCAATTCGCACATAAGGAATTTAAAAATACGGTAACGTTAATAAACATAAAAACATATCCGCACAAATATGCTTCAATCCAGGGAACAGAAAAAGAAAAATTCACAAGTTGATTTTGCATTTTATTTTATCTTCGATTTCAACGATATATTTGGGGGGCAAATGAGACTGCGGGACCAGCCGCTAAGACCACCTATGAACGAATCAAAGAGCAATAAGCGTGAACATTAGATGCCACATTCTGCGCTCCTTTAGTTCTCAGTGACTCTACACGAGGATAACTTTTTCATCATTTTTCTTTTTTGAGAGGGGGGTGGGGGGGGGGGGGGGGGGCAAGGCAGTAAAAGTCGCTGAGAGCCTCAGAAATGCACAGCGAGGCCTATTGTGATTGCACTTGTAGCCTCGTGATTCGTTCTTCGGGATTCGTTTTCGGCTAATGCCGAATTGAAGGGACTGTAGAGCTGCAACAAATAACTCAGGACTAAACACGCCGTATGCTTTTCACACTGTCAAATGCATTAAAAAAATCGGGGACAATACTTTTGGCGCAACTTCTTTTTGTTCGAGCAAATAAACACTAATTAAGGCCTTTACGTGTGAACGTATAGAATAACTGGATTGCGTTGTTTACCCATGGCAGGGTGGACTTGAGAACTGCTTCCCAGGGCACGATGGTGACTCTGCATTCCGCTCGATGGAGAACCACCTGAGCGGCCTCTGGATCCACCAGGAAGTTGAACTCGGATCCAGGTCTAACATTACCGTGTCCTGTGTTTTTTTTAATGCAGTTGTGGTTTGTTAGTTTAACACGATATGTATAAACTCACATTCGAGGCTATGGTTCCATTGCACCCACCACTTATTGACTTCTGACTCTCCTTTATAATCCGCGAAACAAAACATATACACACATCTCATTTCCTCAAAATGATATCATCTATCAAACCAGCAGATCCTCCCCCATAGTAGAATAATTCTGTTGTGAGTATGTTTACACAGCCTTAAGTAAGTCCCAATGGGCGACTACTGGCTCAGCTCTAGATGAGAAATTTAGCCTGTGCAGTACAACCGCTTGTCACGATCGCCTGGGATCACGGACTAGGAGTTCAAAGCTCCCGCCGAGAGAAGAGAGGACCCGCGGCCTGGTGATGGTGGACGATGAGTGACCGCGAGCGCCTGTGCTCATGGTGGTGATCAATGTTGCCCGACGAGACTGGCGGGCCATCGGAAGTTAGGCCGACGGTGGCTGCCAGATGATTGTCACACAGCTAGCCCGGGGTCTCATACATGCATCACGCAGTAGTAATGCACGACCGCACGCCAGTATGATGCTCTTCCAGATCGAAACGGGCTGGGTTGCGGATTGAACCCAGGGTTTATGGGTTCCGCAGCGCGAGCTTGCCAGAATCTTTTAATGCGCAAACGACTCATGCGGGCAAACTTGTTTTCAACACACCAGCCGAGCTACGGCCAACACTGATTGAATAAATTGATCTTAACGTGACTAGCCTGTCGAGGACAGTACACCAATCTGGGACCTCTATCAGCACCTGATACACTTCAAGAATTTGTGTGACGCTCTGAGAAAAGTTCGGGCGCACAGGTTGTTACACCTACATCGGCACGGCGCACTGCCATGTGGCTTTCCAGATGTGTAAGCCATGCAACATAATAAATCATAGAGCAAACGATCCGCTGAATCAACCGGCAGAAAACATATCCCATAAGCAGTTAAATGTCATTTTTTAGAGTACGCTGCAGCACATCCAAGTACAACAAAATTCGTCCCAACAATCTAAGAACTCATGTTCTATAGACTTGGGTTTTTTGCAAAATAAACAATTCAGAGACCAGAGAACGAGGATGCCCCTTTGACGCAACCATGTCTTAACCGGAAATGTTCTAAAATGAATTTGAAAAACAACAAAAAACTGGGGCATTCCATTTTTTTTTTTTTTTTTCACGCGACGGTGTACGTTTGTTTTCGGTAAAATTGATCCTGGATAATTTGTACGTCTCCTGTCCTCGAAAATGTGTTAATTTTTTATAAAAGACGACAGTATGGGCCCATTTTTAATACAAATGAGGTTATTCTTTGCCCAGAGACTTGTAAAATTAGTATTTACGTCATGTGGTGTATGTGGAAAAGGTTTTGCAGCCGAAACCCAATTTTCCTGGACTATAACTGGAGCAAGCACAAATATGAATGATCACTAAAAGAAACCCGTGTCAAGGATGCGCGCTAAAAATATCTCAGAAAGGCAAACAACAGACTCCAGCTTTTCAAGATGCAGAAACACGTTTTGCTTGTTTGCACACTCGCCAGCGGAGTTAATTACGCACACACTAATATCCAATGCTGCCTTTCTTTTCAGTATATCTCCGCGACTTCCCGGTCCTTCAACATGAGCGAACTATGACGTCATCGCAACGGAGGTTTAAAGCCAAGAAAGCGGCACTTGACTGAGCTGAGTGGTCAATTGCTTGAGCCACTACTTAATGCATTTGTTTTCTCAAGAAAGGATGATAGAATTGTAGCTTACCTTCGATGTTTCCCCCAAGATGAAGATTTCGCTCACATTTCTCGTTATGGTCGGATCAACCAAGAGCGCAATGGCAAGGTTCGTCAGGGGTGCAAGCAGGATGAGCGTTACTTGGTTCGGGCTTTCTCTAATCAACTCGATCAACTTTAACGGTGCGAAGGTATCATCTCGAGCCGCGTTCTTCCCGATGGCATATCTCGATGCCACATTTCCGAAGTTGTCAGAGCCAAAGTAGACCTCTTCGGGTTCCCAATGCCCAAGGATGGGTTTGTCAGCGCCCTTGTAAACTGGAATCTTAAAAATACAAGATCAAGGTTAAGACACGACGCTTCAACGTGCAAAACAACGAAGCGCTAATTATATACCTAAAATTAGTGCAAGCTGAAAAAGAAAAAAAAATCTCGAGCCAAGCCTAATTAATCAATTTCGCTCTCGACCCTTTTTGTGTGCCCTTTTAAATTCACAGGAAGGAATTTTGAATCTACGTGGAGAGATTTTCTATCCACGTGAAGAAAGAACGACACAACCAAAGTGAACGACTGAACAATCTCTGCCCGCGATTTCGCTCTCGTTTGTTCACTTCAGAAGCTTTCGTATATGTTTTCTTTTTTACTCGTCAGTTTAGTTCTGAAAGTCTGAAATTTAATTACTTACCAACTGAGGAAAGAAAAACATAAAATCGGTTAAGAGGTCAATTGTAGACGTCTGCTTTATAGTGTATGCCAATATATTAAATTGCAATGAACGCCATTTAATTAAAAAATTAGAACTTTTCGAACCACTAAGTACAGGGTGTCACAAAAAAAATGTACACGCTAAAATGGCTCACAAAAGTCGAGGTCTTGACGGATCTTGTAGAAACCTTTCTCGAAAATGTCTTTAACTGGTCGCATTGTTGTGCTAATATTTCAAGTCCGAACTCCGAGTACAAAAAAATAAGGAAATAATAACTGATTTTTTTAGCTGCGGAGCGGCAGCTGTCGGGAAGACACCGAACGACGGCCATGTTTCTTTGCCTTCTCCACAGATGGCGCTACAAATTCACTGGACGCGCCAAAGCGAAAAAGCGCGATATTATCCGAGTTTTTGGTTCCGTGGGATATTTGCCAAAAAAAGTTGTTGGGGTTGTCAGTTAAGTTTCACAATCCAGAAAGTGTCACGCCATACCTATGAATAAATAAAACCGCCAAATGCTACTCCAGAAATGATGCGACTTCGTCTGCAACGGTTCTTGTTTCGTGCATCGTCTGCTTTCGCAGTTTGACGTTCACGCTTTTGCCTCAGTGCGCTAACTTCATTTCTTATCGCTGTTTCTTTTTCTATTTTGTTCAACGCCTCACCATGCGACAACTGAGCTCCAAGGAGAGATTTCAGATGGTTCTCTGGTACATAACGACAGGAAGCTTCAAGCAAGTGCGAGCAAAGGGCCGGGCCGCCTTGAACAGAAGACCACTCTCTCGGTCCAGGATCATCAAGTAGGTGACAAGGTTTTCTCAAGACGGAAACGTGACAAACAAATCTCCGAACTGTGTAGAAGCATCGCCGAAACGAAGACAGCAGCAAGTCGTTCTCAACACTTTCGAAGCGGAGCCCCGCCTCTCAGTCAGGCGTGCTGGTCGTCAGCTCATCCTAAGCCGGGGCTTCGTGTGGCGGGTGCTTCGCCGGCGAATGTACCCGTTCAAAGCGCAGCTCCTGCACGGACTGAAGCCGGAGAACTACGCATGGCGAGTGCAGTTTTGTGAGGACGAGCTGGCGCGTATTCAGGCCAACCCCTGCCACCTGCAGTTCCTCTTGTTTACGGACGAGTCTGTTTTCCATCTCGACGGCCGCGTCAACGAGCAGAACTACAGGTTGTGGTCTGGCACGAACGCGCACTGGTCGCCCAAACATGCTGTTCAGTCGCCGAAAGTCGTCGTGTGGTGCGGCATGTGGCGAGAGGATGTCGTCGGCCCGTTCCTTTTCGACTCGACGGTGACCGGTGACGCGTACCTCAAGATGCTAGAGGAAGAGATTTTACCAGAGCTGGAATCCTCACATATGCAACGTGAAGTTTGCATATTCCATCAGGGTGAGGCCCTCCCCTATGCAACCCATGTGAGAGCCTGGCTCAACAACAAGTTTCCCGGGAGATGGATGGGCCGCGGCTCTCCGAACATGAGCTTGGCCTCCTCGGTCTCCAGACCGAGGAGGCCAAGCCATGTTCTGTTCTTTTTATTTATTTCGCGTTTATTTCTTATTTTCTTTGTACTCGGAGTTTCGACTTGAAATTTTAACACAAGAATGTGACCAGTTAAACACATTTTTGAGAAAGGTGCTACAAGATCCGTTAAGATCTTGATTTTCGCAAAAAATGTTAGCGTGGTTTTTTTTTTTTTGACACCCCGTAGTTTTTAATTTTGCTCATTACCACTGACCGACTAGTTTTGTGCTACAAGAGAAACACTTTTATCTCACAATTAAACGAAAATGACATTAATCCCCTTCACAGCCGCGAGCACAGTTAAACTGAAAATAATCAAACTAATCGCGATATGTCCGTCAGCGCCTTCTATGCGCCAGTCAGGTGACTACTGCGATGAAAATGTGTTGCCGTGATCGAGACCAAGCCCAGCATTATACGTGTGCTTGATGTAACAATAAACGTCTTCCACCACCACCCAGGTGGAGGGGAGCGACCATTGCGACCGTCTGCTAGAGAGCCACAAGTAAGAGTGTGTTCAACTCAAACCATGGAGAGCGTTTGCAATTTAATGGCGACGTTAGAAACTGCGGATTATACCCTTTTTCGCGTTTAGAAAATCCTTATCCTATCAGAACAAGAAAGGTGTCCAAAGAGAAGCGCTATATAATTCTTCGCGGAAACTATTCAAGCATCTCCAGGGCTGTTTATTACCGGAGTTTCGTTGAAAGGTCCACCCGTAGCCCCTTGGACCCACAGCCAAATTTGCAATTTATTGGCGCCCATAAACGCGTAATCCCGGGCGAGCAGTAGAACACACTCTTGCTTGAGGCTCTCTACTCTCTACCGGCTGCAATCTTACGTGCCTCTATCGGTCGGCTGTTGCGCCAATCAGACGCTTTCAGTAGCGTTTTTTTTTTACTGTCATTTTTTTTCAAGATTCTTTTTGTAATGCTTATAAGGGAGCTTTGAGGCCAATCAATACACATATAACTTGTTTCCTCGTTTCTGAACACAATGTATACTTGCCCCTGGGAGCACTTGTTGACATGCCTTTTTCGATCTGTAAAGGTTTCGTCTAGTGGGAAAATACAGATGCTATCACTTGTGAATAACTTTCTTGCTCAAGTTTAGCCGTGATTTAACGATTTCAATGTCGAACATGCCTGTTTATATTTGTTCCGTGATTAATGTTATGTGGCTTCAAAGGCTCTTGTCCACTTCTGTTTTTTCATGTCCTTGGCTTCATTTGTGATATTGCTACGTTTAACCAACCGGCGGAAGTTCATTTTGGTCTACCTTCTACAAACCTATACTCGTCGACCTCTCTACGCTAGCAGCCAAACAAAGAAAACTACATAGTATCCGCTGCTTCAGAGCAGAATTTATACAAAACAAAACATTAGGTAATACTCTCATAGCTCACTTTATCGATCTTCAGTCCCGTACGCACCGACACACAGCGGCTCCCGAGAGAACATTTATCCGCTCGACTGGAACGGCTCTTGAGAGCATCGGATTACGTTACCCGACTCAGGTGCCGCGGCGTCGGTGGAACTTGCCGAATGCTTGCACCAGTTTCCCGCAATCTCCATTTTACATAACGTTGGATAATAGCCCCATGGATCACCATCGCGCCGCGGGTACTGCTCTCTATTTTGGCTACCGTATTGCCTCGCGATTGCACAACTTCACGCCACCGCGAGGGAACGCTACGCACGACGGTATAAAAGAATACGGCGCAAGACTGCCCAGGGAGACTGCACGGAGACGACTTGGGACCAGCGGCGGGAACAGACGCAGACATCGCGTCTTCGTTGTTATTTTAAATTTGACATGTAACGATCACTAAAATAAACCATATATTCTAGTAGAACAACCCGAGACGCTACGATACAGAAAAAGGAAAAAAGAGGAATCCTTGGTAAAACCGGCATCTGGCAGTAAAAAAAGAAAACATTTTGGAAAGCACAAATTAGCGACTAGCATTCTAAAGGCGCGTTCCCACTTGGAAGTGGCAACTCTCGTGCGACACCTTTTAGTCGCAAATGCGACAGTTCAAAAGCGAAAGCGACCGGTTCGAGGTAGTGAATTCCAGACAAAATTTCCGGACCGGTCGCCTCGAGTCACCCGTCGGCTGAACCAGTCAGCAGCGCTTAGGAAAGTGACGGGTGATGAGCCTCGATTTCGACTGCATCGTGCACTTGCGCGGAATAAGCAGCAAACATGCCCGTTTAAAGCCTCATCAGCTTGGTTCGCGGCAGTGCCCGCGACTTGAAAGATACGTGTAGTGTACCGTGGCAGCTCGAGGGAGGGACGCCAATGGAGCGATTGTGCTTTTCTTGTACGTCTCCAAAGAACCGATACCAACTTCGCCAAACTTTCTCTTATCGCGAAAACGACGCACATGTAGCTACGCGACAACGGAGATTGAAATGGAGTGAAACGCGGTCTCAAGCTGTAGTGGGAAGGACACAATCGACGGCGGCTCCCGACAGCCTCCGAGAAGCGACTTGCCGGTAGCGACTCGCCGATCGCCCGCAGTGTGAACGTCGGCGGTCTCTTGTCGAATTTTTACTAGTCGGTCGCACAACTGTTGCAAGTCGCAAATGTGAAAGCGCCTAAAGAGCTCTTTGCTCAGGAAAATATAATGTTTTACTTAGCGCAATTTATCCTACCACATATCCTGCCACCGTTAAAGGGATTCTCCCGTAAACGTTTGGTTAAGTAAACGACTAGAGTATATTGTTACCGGTTTTAGGAATATCTTCTTTCACAATACCCAAAATTATAATCCTCCCCCGCACAAGTAATTCACATTTAAACAGAGACTAAGTGCTCATATTGCAACCGCAAAACGCACGACGTTTTCGTTGGCAACAGCGGAAGCTCTGACGTAACATCATCCAAAGAGACACGACAGCTCTTGACTGCTGTCTCAGTAAAACAACCTCGCTCTGAGAAAGACAAGAGTCACGGTATTGGGGGAAGTTCAGTTCTTCGACGACAATCTTTGTACGCACCATCAACCATGTTGATCAAAGCCGGGAATAAGTCAACGCCAGCGTCTCTGACGTTACGCTGTCCGATATGGGACGTCACAATACGAACAGCCGTGCATACTTGTGAAATTTGACGTGCAGTTGCGTATTCGTGTTCATAACTGATCTAACAAATATTGAGCGAAATAAATATCACATCTGACTATATTTCAGCCCACTCTAGAGCAGGCGCTTAGTAACTTCAGGATTTCAACGAAGAGACCCTTAATTTCCAGGTTTTTTTTTGTGTTTTCTAAGAGCATGCAATTCCATGTTGGTTTAACGTTTATCGCTCGTCGCTCAACAACAGCAAGCAATCTCACACTTGTCTCGCACGCTTTCAGTTTTGTATTTTTTTATATTGTAGGCGTTTACTTTTTTCACTTTCAAATTCGGTGTATTTTTAGAATTTTCAAGCGCGGTGCCCCAAACTTTATGCATAAGCGAAGCTACCAATTCTAAGCTTACTCACGGTTGTGAACCTACCTGGTTTTTAAAAAAGCGGACATGTTCAGGACTTTCAAATGGAAAGTAAATAGTAAATAATAATACATATTAAACAGAAAATAAAATATTAAAAAAATTCGAATAGCAAATACCAAAAAAATAAATATATATAAGGGCTTTCCCTCAAAGAATCTTCCGATGTTTATTTTATATCGAGCAAGATGTTAGCCTGTGACAGAAGTAAGCTAAGTCTCGTAGCGGCCGGGGAGTATCTGATGAGCATATTAATTAACTCGAAAATTTAAAGTTTCTCGGATTAACCTGGAATATAAAACTCTCCCATACAAAAATGGTCTATGGTCGTCTATGGAAAATTATATGGCAGGCTATCACCTCCTATGGCCCTCTATGGACGGCCATAGAAATCCATAAAGACAGCTACAGCCAGCTATAGAAAAATCTATGGCCCTGTGTCTAAAGACTGGGAACCAATAAATTTTCTTTACCCGCCTATAGAAAATTCTATGACCACAAGCCTAAAGACTGGGAACCAATAAATTGTCTTTAACCGTTTATAGAAAATTTTATGACCCTAAGTCTAAAGACTGGGAACCAATACAAGTTCTTTAGACGCCTATAGAAAATTACATGGCCCCATGTCTAAAGACAGCGAACCAATAAATGTTCTTTACCCGCCTCTACAAAATCCTTTGGCCCCGAATTTAAAGACTGGAAATCAATAAATTGTCTTTACCTGTCTATAGAAAAATTTATGGTCCCGAGTCTAAAGACTAAGAACCAATAAATTTTCTTTTCACACCTATAGAAAATCACTACCGGCGCTTACTGTTTTAGTAAAAACACTCCAGGTTAGAAAATTAAATCGATACTAAATTTCTGTAATGCCGGTGACAAACCATGACCCAAGATATGTTCTCTGCGGTTGCAACGAGTCGTGAAAACCAGTAATATTGTTTGTTTAAAAAATCAGCAGAACCCATCCTTTGGGAATGATTATCTACGTTAATGCGAATAGCATCAAACGGTGCGGAGTTATGCGCGTTCGTCAGGTGGCCGGCACACTCTAGATACGCCAGCCCACTCTTGAGGCGATTCTAAATTTGTTGACACTTTCACAACCCTGCGCACGATCTCCGCAGCCCAGCACGTGCGTTTGTGTCACTTAGGAAGGCGAGCAAAGCACGCGCCATACGCACAAACAATCAAAATGGTACCGACCAGACTTTCTGGCGTCTCAGCTAGTCTCAACCCACGGTACTCTAAACGGTTGTTTATATCTTTACCATAGGACGCGCTTACAGCGCTGTCACGCTACCGGTGCGCGCGCGTTCCATGCACGAGGGCTCATTCCGCTCTCGTGAGGCTGAGCACGGCCGCTACATCACCCTCTCCCGAGCGCGGGAGAGGGTGAGCTAGCGGCCGTGCTCAGCCTCACGAGAGCGGAATGAGCCCTCGTGCATGGAACGCGCGCACTGTAGCTGTGACAGCGCTGTAAAGCGCGTCCTATGGTAAAGATATAAACAAGTGTTTAGAGTGCGTTGAATGACTGCCTTCATAGCTCTGTGGTTAGCGCGTCTGCCTGCTGATCAAAGGGTCAACGGTTCGAATCCCAGCCGGCGCCGGTCTTTTTTATTTATTTATCGACCCGCGGCGTAAGAGGTTAGATAGCCAGATAGATAGATAGATACATACATAGACGAAAAGTGCGTGAAGTATCCAAAGAATGCTATTCGCATTAAAATCCATTAAAATACTTGTGCAACAATTAAAATTAATTATTACCCCCAAAAGTGAAAATAAATTACACTGGCGCCGAACACAGCAATCAAGCAATAGCTTGATTGCTGTGTTCTTTTTATAGTTTGCAATAGCTGGATTGCAATCTTCAGCGCCAGTGTACTGCATGTCATCACTGCATTGTCAACGTGATTCATCACACTTATTAAAAAGATAATTAATATATTTTAGTTAATTAGCCTAATGATCTACATTTATCTACAGAGACAATTCAAATAATGTATTAAGTACGAGTAATATTCGCTCCGCCTCTCCGTGTTTTTGCGACAAATGATGGGTCACCGGAAAAGTCGGCTTCAAAAATTAGACTGCCATATATAAAGCTAGTGCTAACGTAGCATATGAAGAGAGGGGTCCGGTGTCGCGGCGCTGTCGCGGCGGTGTTGTGTGGGGTAGTGTTCTGCTTGTGTTCCGTGTTTTCTGTGTGTTCAGACATGTACGTATTATCTACCGTAGCGTTCACAAGTCCGGGGTACTTGAAGTAATTTTTTTATTTTTATAGTTTGCTGGCTAAAGAGAGCCATAGGGTAAGCCATAAAGAAGTCTTTAGCCAACCATTAGACAAGCTAAAGAGCGCTATGGCCGGACAGCGATAGGGCCATAGACGAAGCTAAAGAGGCCCATAAAGGCGACCATAAAAAATACTAAAGACAGCCGTAGAAAATTCTTTAGCTAATTGGGCCAAATAGCTAAAGCCGACCATACAAAGAATTTTCTATAGCCGACCATAGGACATTTTTGTATGGGCTTTGCCCTTGAACGATCATCAAAATGTTACAGATAGAGCCCATAACGCACAGCCCTGTATGTGGCATTTCCAATCGACATATCATACTTCCGATATTTGTTCAGAAAACAAATTTTTCAAATTTGAAAAGGCGCAGAATTCATACGGTCATATACCCAGTCTATATAAAAAGTGTTACAGCGCAGTTAAAACGTTTGATACATTAACGCGAAACTCATTAACGCACCTCTGCCATACTTTCACCAAGCACGCCTTGGTCACCCACCATAACCACACGAATTTATTTTTTGACTTTGCTGGTGCTCCTGAACAGCCCGAGGGCCTACTGAAGGGTGCACCAGTTGCCAGATAACATATCACATTGATGCAGCATGTCTGTTAAAGAAACAATACAAAGTCATTGAAAAAAATTGCAACCAACCTAATCGAAAAAAAAAACAAGCACTAGTGGTAGCGTTCGTGAAGAATGTTTACCGTAAAAAAAAACGTTGCTCACACCGTAGTTCATAACATATCACTCGCAGTTACATGAGGTTTAGGGTAAACGGTTGACACACGAAAGCTTATAGAAGAAAAGTTCACACAGCGTTTTTCTACATAACAGTTTCGGCTAAAAAGAAGAAAAACATACACACGAAAAGTATGAGGGCCTTCACTCACTGCGACTGAACGCTAAAGTTTATGACTGTCCAACTGTCGGTATCGACCTTCGGAGGTATTAGATTCACAAACACGCGCACAACAATGTTCGTCCACCACCTTGCGTATGAAAACTGATGCAGTCTTACTGTCAACCTTTTCAATTAGCCCTCATATATTTACTATAAGGTGCACATACCTGCGTCTGCCCAATCGCCTTGAGCACTCTCATTGTGTTGTTATAGGCGTTCTCCATATTCGTGTTACCAGCGACGACGGTAATGGCTTCGACGCACTTGTTGTAAGACATCATCCCCATGAGGGCCATGGCATCGTCAACGCCCGTGTCCACGTCCATGATGTACCTCATGCCCCCGTCCGGACAGAGCTTGAAATTGTCCACCGAATAACGCATTGCAATGGCGGCTGCTGGTAGGAGCAGAAGCCTAGCCCAACTGCCATCCGACATCGTTCAAAGATAGGTATACTTGAACTGCGGATGGTGTCTCCGGAGTCGATAATCCAAGACCGTCTAAGGGCACGTATACTCGGCCGAATAAAATATCTTATAAAACAATTAAATTCACGCAACCTCAAGGTGATAGTCAATTGCCGACTCCCAATGTCATCTGGACACCCTCGCTTTTGATTATAACCTGGTAGGCGTTTTTTCCGCGTCTGCAAAACAGCCATGCACGTCAGCTCAAAGTGTGCTTCTTCATTTCTTTTTTTAACTTTTACTCAATTTTAACAAGCACATGTGGTATCGATAGAAGGTTGTATAATGGGCTTGAACTGACGTCAGATCAGTCGCCACTGCTGCGTACCGTGCTCCTGTGCCCGTACCTTCTGCAACCTACATTTCGCGAAATCGAATTTGTTGTTCCCGGAAGGCCTTGCCGTTAAGAACAATTTCGATGATTTTGAAATGTATGCTGCTGAGGCTACGGACACAAGGGCATGGTACGGAGGAATTGTGGCTGGTGTGGTGCCATATGACACCACGTTCAATGCATGTAGAGGGTCTTTATTTTTATTTATCAATACTGCCAGCCCAGTTTAGAGCCAAAGCAGGAGTGGGTGATACATTGCGAATTGGCACACTGACATCTGAATAGCAAACAAGCAAAATATACAAAACAACAAAAATTATCTTCCTATACAGTAAATGCAATTAATGCACGAAACCACCACCTTTTTTACATTTGACATAGTATCGTACACATGAAGTAATCAAAAATCTGTTTTCATTAAAATTCATAATTAAATAGTAAATAAAAATTAACATTCTTAGCACTGAAAAATGATCTCTACAGCTTTTTTAGATGACGAGAATGAATCAATGTCTGCAACATCACCGGGAAGACTATTCCATAAATCAACTGTATGCACAAAAAAAAGATTGTTTATAACTATTCGGGCATTAATGCCATGTCAACATCATTAATGTCTGACATCAAACTCTCATTTGGTTTGCACATTTGGCATAAATTTCGTTTTGATCTTTAAGAATGACATCATTAGTGCCAATAGCGGTCAACTAAATAATTTTGTGCGGTTTGTGCGGGCCCATAATTGTCGATAATTTTGTTTTGTGTTGAGTATTCCGAGGGGCGCCTGTTTCTTGTTGTGGCGGGAGAGACTTTGCATTTTAATTTAAATTTATTAATATCTCTACATAAACGTAATTATTCTGAAGTTATCAAGCGCTTTCGACTGGATACTTTTCTCACTGACAGTTTAAAAGACTAAGGGCAGGGCTCGTAACGTTAGCTCGCTACTCTGTGGTGTTTTAAGATGTTATGACTGTGGTAGCGCCCACCAGTGCATTTCCCGCCAGTGTATTTCGTCATTAGTCACGTATGACTAGTATGTCTTTCTTACTCATTTGAAGAATCCCTACCCTTTTCGATCTGGATGAGAATAGTACCGCGGCGTGCAGCCATGTATCGCTCCTCCTTAAGGTGCAACCCCACCATGCATGACGTTTTGGTGCTTTTTTGACGGTTTATAACTTTGTTTCTACGTATCCTACAAATTTAAAGTGAATGTCAAATTAAAGAACTGTTTTCTAACGATACTTGAATGTCTCAATATTACCATTATTTTTAGTTATTTAATTATTCAGCTTTTAATAGACCACAGTGTCTGGTATTGAAAAACTTATTTCTCGAGTTATTACTCCGTCGTCGCGATATTTTACGTGAGCGTTCGGTTGGGTTTAACGAATGAAAAACAAACATATAAGCAACGAACTGTACAGATCGACTGGATACTCCGTCGTCCGCGATATTTTACGTGAGCGTTGGGCTGGGTATAACGAATGAAAAAACAAACATATAAGCAACGAACTGTACAGATAGTGCATATTAGAAAAAAGTTTAAAATGGTATTATTTTATGGCTCTGTAAAAACGGAATCATGTCAACTAGTCAAAATTACGTGACATTAAATTACGAAGCATCCTTCGATATTTCATTTTCCAGAACATCCATATTGATTTATCACACGTTAAGAATGTTATTCGACCTCAAACTTTTCCCATCCAGTTACGCAAACTGCACTTTCTTAATATAAAATACAGATAGCGACACGTGTTCAAGAATAGCTTGATATGCATTTGCCGTCGTGTGCCGCTTGGAACGCCACGAGAAAAGACAGAAAAAGCGCCAGATGTCAGGGTGTCAGATGCCTGGATGCGCGCGGTGAGCGAGCTAGAGATGTCACAAAAACAAGCGCGACTCTCCGGGTGCTCCACAGCTGCTTTTGCGCGCGTTCTACTGTACGTCGGTACATATGTCTGACGCGATCCAAATGAAATGGGCGCTATGAAAGCGATTCCGCCATTTGGAATTACGCCACATATGCGAAAACATTTTAACGTTTTATCACTCGCGAAAATCATTTCCGCAATCAAACCATGCTTGTCCGAATCTTTCGAATATATATTGTTTCAAAAACCACCTCGGTGGCTCTTGAGTGGCAATGACAGTAAAACAAAACACAAAACATTAAAACGTTTCAGTTTCTTTGAGTCAACTCGCTGCCCCATGAATCCATATTTGTCGAGTTTAAACACCGGCCGAGGGGCCCGCAATCTGACGGAGGTCAATCTGAGATCTTGATTGCACTTCAAAAGATCTCTCAGTTATACTTCGTCTCATCCTACGATGGACTAAAGGCCAAAGCCACGGGCGTGCCAGGCCCAATCACGTTCCACGCAATACTACGACACGCTTAACACGGATTAGGGGTGGATCGAATAATGCTCGAATCCAAAAGCGCTGCATCATTTTTATGGTTTCGACGCTGCAAAGAGCCTATATGTCGTGACTTTCTTTGCGATGTAAAATTGTTCAGTCACTCAGTGCTCTTCGATTCGAGCCACCGTCCACTCATCCCCTGATCAGTGATCCGAGGCGCGGGCACCGATTCGTGCATCGAAGCGAAATACCACAGAAGTTCTCAGTGGCTCGTGATTGGATATGGCGGGCGTAGCTTTGGTCCTTAGTCCATCGTAGGGTGAGACGAAGTATAGTCAAAATGAACCCTCATTTTTTTCATTGGAGCGTGTTAGGTGATTTTTGTTTGTTGGGCGTTAAAACCCTAACATCTGAATATTTGCTTTGCTTTACCTTAGTTCGGAGCGCAGCCAACGCTACGGGCTGTTGAAGCCACTGAAGCAACGCCAACAGCGCGAGGTCAAGCAGTTCGTTCTCTTTCTGTGCCTGTTAGGTCGGGCTAAACTATAGAGTCGCTAAGTAGGTTACGCTTCATACACATCTTGGTGCTTAAAATGATGGTTGTGAGTTACTGAAGCTTTTTCTGAAATCACAGGAAACGCTTTTCCGTACTCCATAAATGTTTAAACAGTTCGCGACAAAGCAAAGTAATATTACGTGAGCTTCCTAACACCAAAACTAATGCTGAGGAAGTCGCACTTTTGAATCATGACGATTGGCAGTTGCGTTTGGTTTGTACTAACCACAAGATGGCGGCGCCCGCAACAATATCAGAGAAAAGAGTGCCTATACTCAAAGGCGTCGTAGCTCTTTTGGTTTAGCTCACTAGACTAAACTAAAGTCACTGGATCCTGGGAAAGTAATGCCAAGCTCCCCGTATGGTCGCCATCTTGGTTCGTAAAATGAGCAATTTGTCTTTGACCCTCCGTTCTTAATTAGCCAATCTAAATTCGCTGGTGACGGTTAGCTTTAAGGAGACGTTTCTTGTATACTGAGATTTTGCTATTTACACACCGGTGAAGCAAGCGCACATCTTCGTGCCAACACTACGTGCTGTGCCGGTGCTTGGAGGCACTGAAAAATAAGTTGACTGTTTTAAAATACGTAAGAAGAAAAATATAATTGTAAGAGATCCGTGGAGATGGGCATGATTGATAAGGTGATTGCATACACAGTGCCAAAAACGCTTATATTGGCGAGGAACGCTTCCAGTACGATGATGCTCCATTGTGATCTGGGCGCGACTAGGGTGCCTTCATGTGCACTTTGCTTAGGCTGGAGACATCTGGCCATTTTGTCCCATACTTTTATTTTTATTTTTTGTTCAGGAGCGCGTGAAAGAGTGTGTCCCGACACGCGTTTGTGGCGTTGACTGTGGTATGGCGACATTTTGTTTTCGTCGATTTATTTGTATTTTACCCGTGAGCGTATGCTGTCGGCACCGGGTACTACAAAGGGTGGCATCACCATAAGCAGAAGGACATTGAGGCACCCTAGGCGCGACTGGTTTAGAACGACCCTCAAGAAGCTTCGAAGATTTGAATGGACCGAGATGGCGATTTCTATGGCAACGGAACCGATAAACCGATTAGCCAATCGCCTTGCGAGGTTTCGGTCGTCTGTATGTAAGTATCTGTTTGTTTTGACTAGCAGGTAGGGAAGGCGATGGCGCCACTTTCCCAGGATCCAGTGACTTGAGGCTAAACCAAGTGTGGTGGGGATCGTTGGCCGAGTGTGTTGTGGCACCGCAGACCAGAGCACGTTGAGCAATGCGCGAGCGCGAGCTCCGTTCAAAGCACGGAGCTCACGCTCCAGAAAATGTAACGACTAAAGCCCCTCGATATCTTTTGCGTTGGTTTTCCAAGTATACGTCAAATGTTCGCAGTACACGAGGCCCGTGTCTTCGAGCGGCCCTTGGAGGCAGAAATGGCAGCGCAGCAATGAAATGATTTGCCCTTGGAAGCGAATAGCGGCGGAGCACCCGCTCGTGGCACGTGTCTTGCGCGTTTCCACTACAATGGTTGGTGGTACTTGTAAAACACGCCTTTATCAGGGGGTTAGCAGGGACCCTGGGTTCTTTCGTCCCATCTGCATCCTACCGTCGTGCGATCGTGTCTCACATATACTGCTTGATGCACGTTAAAGACCCCGAGCTTTGTACTGCACGTTCTGTAATCTAAAACTGGTAACAATGTCGCCTTACGAAACTCCTGCTCTCTAATGGCGAATTCGGGTGGTCAATCGCCGGCGAGCCCTTGCCGGTGTCACCGGCGATCAAAAACGCGCCAGTGGCACACCACGTGGCCCTCTCCACCCGAATGCAAAACGCCACCAACTGGCGTTTTTATTTGCCTGGGTCGCGCGTTATCTTTGTTAGCTTCTTCCTCGATTAGTCTAAGGTACATTAAGCACGCTGTATGCCTGAACAAAAGAAATTCCGATTCTCTGATATATGCGTGAACACAAGTGGCTTCACAAAAGTTTTGAAAATATTAACATTACCACAGTCTGTAAAGCTGACAGAATCTTAAATTATGAAACTGAACGAAAGGACAGATGAATAAATCAGTGTGGTGCTGCCCGCTCGCACGTCAGATTTTAATTAATTTAGTTTGGAATTCCAAGAAAAGTTTGCCGTTTTACAAGAATTCCAAGAAGGCTTGACAGCGTCGCTTTCCTATTCTTTTTTTTGTTATCACATTTTTTCGAATCCTCATTATTCTCATTGCGTTTATCCCCCTGAAATTGTAATGCCTATTCAAATATCGAACTGCATAACTATGCATAAATTTTTTTTAAGCGGTGCCAGTACACCTGGAAGAATAAAGCGTATGTGCATTACACAGTTGTGAAACAACGTAATGTATGATGCCACCCGCGTCTCAGAGCAAACTGACCTTGCACAGGCTGGACAAACTCTTGCAAAAATGTTGCCTTTCTTTGAAACAAATTATCCTTCTCTTCATTGTTTTCGCTATCTTGTCTCGGACCACAAATGGCTGTCTGTCTCGATGACTTCGTTTGCCACACGAGCACGCTATTTGCCGCTTACAGCGAGCATTGTTTCGTTTGGTTCCTTTGTGGATTCGGGTGTGGCGATACCGGATGCAGTCTGCCAGACAAGCTGCCCGACCTCTTAGAGCTCGGGCAAAAATTGTGTCAGTAAATTGCCGGCACACGCCAGAAAAGCGCCACCCGAACTGCTTGTACCCGCCAGCTGTTGACAACGCGAACGCCCTTGCCGAAAATATGGCAAAATATTTTGCCAGGAAGTGACCACCCGAATTAGCACTAAAAACTACCGATCACTTTTGAATGCGCCTTTACATTGCATGTTTAATATGTGTTCGCGTTCTTTTTTGTTTTGTCTACATCTTTGATTATGCGGCTCTTACTTATGATGAAACAAACTATAGTTGTTGGACTTCTGGAAAAATATTATATAACCAAAAAATGGCACAATAACGCAAAAAACAACAGCAACATAGGCGCACCAAATAAAAAATGAAATAATAGAATTGATTATAATCGTTTTTGACGTTTTGAGCTCACCAAAAGCTATAAAAGCGAGCTCCATGCTTTGAACGGTGCGCTTGTTCACTGGAAGAGTAGTTCAGGACAGCATCCTGGCGCTTGAAAATTCCGCTTCGCTCGCACGATAAAACCAAATACTCTTCTGGTAATGTATTTAGGGAAACAAAGCTTACCTTCTGCACATGTGCAATGCCCTCAGTGTTCACGTGATTACACACATGTTTATCATTATTATTTTCGTTTCCCACTGCAACTCAGCTCGTGCTCTTTGTGTGCTACCTGCACTATAGGGTTGCCTTGGTCTCTATAGAGATCAAGGTAACCCAGAATCATTCTATTTGTGGATTGCTAAAAAAACCTATGCTACTTTCCACGTGTGCCTCAATCAATACAAAATTTTCTAAACTTCACATGTGGCCGCTTGCGTGAGTAAGCAATGTTGTTTGTCAAGAACAACTACGATTGTATGAAATCATGCGGGAAAAACTCGTTCTAAGCACGCGACCATTAGCATGCAGTGAATACTCATCCTCGGCGCCGAGATGATTGGTAGCTGTCAGCAGTTGGAGTTTTGTCTATCAACCTAGAGTTAGTATGTTTCCTTCATTCTGCTGTAAGCAATCAGGAGACAACTTACATACAATCTGAGGGTAATAAAGTACTATAAACATTCAAACATTACGGCCTGAGCAGTATATGGGTACAAGCTTTAGCTCTCGATGCTCACTTAACTTTCGATACGCTCAACGCTAGTGTAAAATGTAGGGCTGCTTCATTCTTAATGAGCGTACCATGGGCATGCTTACACTATATTTTATACAACGTCAAACTCTATCCGTTTGCATATTTTTTATGTTTGCCTACTACTACTTGCGCGCAAAGATCACCAAATTAAGCGTTTGCATATTTTTCATTTTTGCCCACTACTACTTGCGCGCAAAGATCACCAAATTAAGACTGGTACATTGCTTAAACTCTGTCTAAAAACTCTCCACAAACCCAGAATCTTCGCCTGGTCTGTCATGGCATTTATCACTGAACTCGAAGTAAAATATTCGTATCATTAATTGCTGAGAGTAAATTTTAACCTTCGAATTATTTTATTATGACTCCCGCACCAGTCCTACTTTGGGTTTACCAAACTCAATATCTAAACCTGAGTGTCATTCTTTGCATTTTCCAGTCTCGTGGTTTTGGTCAAAATAAATATCCAGCTACCTATATGAGACACCTGACCCCCCCCCCCCCCCAAAAAAAAATAGTTCATTTGTTTTGTTTTTTCAGGTATTTAATTCCACAAGCTAGAATTTCTAAAACTCGTCTATCACGTCATCACATTTTCCTGGAAATCCACAAAGGGCCGAACACATGGACGACAAAAGGGCCGGCCCGTCATATAAATCTGCTAACATTGAAATATGTGTAATTGGCCTCCGAAATCCCCGCGGGGTGCTAACGGCACACAGGCAATTTTATATTTTTAAACGCGTCGGTTGTTTTGTTGTGCATGTGTCTCGCCATTTGGCTCTGGACGATTTTCGCATTTTGTTCGGACCACATTTGCTGGAGCCTTGAGCTCAGAGTGTAGGCAATTGACCCCTTGCACGAGAAGCTTGGCGCAGCCGTGCGCGTTCCAAAGAAACCTGTCGCGGAGAAAAACAAGCGAAGGACCAGGGATGTCAATTTTAGGATATAGAAAAATACCCCACGGTATCGAAGCGCCACCATACACGATTTCTCGCATTTATGCACAGGTCTGGAAGCCAATCCCACCGCCACCTGTTGGTTCAGAATCACACTAACCAAGGGTGGCGTTGCTTTTGCCAAGTCTGGCTGATAGGCTTTCAACCCCTGCGTCATGCTAAGTAATGTTTAACGGGTGCAGTTTTCGTGGCAACTTGTTTTATGAATGTGTGTATCATAAGTAATCTAGCATTAAACTTTTTTTTTAAATGTGCGTTGCCGAATGGTTACGGTGCTTGGATTTGCCCAGGGGCTCGACGTTCAATACTTGGGAGCGGATGCTTCTTTTATTCATTTATTATTTCAATTTAGTGTTCTCGCAAGTTCCAGAACATAGTCGTCTGATCTAGGTATGAATGTTCTACGCGCCGAACGTTCTGTATTGAGTCGTACTAGGTAATGGCATAAAATCCACTTGCGTAGAAATACCATCTGGTGCCCCGCAAGGGTCGGTTCTTTGATCATTTCTGTCTTTAATATCGTCGCGAATGACAGACGAAGAGGCAGGAGAAAACAGAATTAACTAAGAATATACTGGGGGCGAACTTGTGCCAGAAACGAAAAAGAGAACAACAGACGTCGAGAAAGCAGCAGCTAGCGTCGACGGCGGCGGCAGCAAGCTACGGTCCGCCAGCTTAAAGGCAGCCTATCGCGAGAAAGAATCAGTGAATGAAAGGGCAGTACGGCGCCCGGCTACTTAACTACTATGCTCGTTATCTGGAATATACGATCTGGAATGTTCGGGAAAGAGTTAGGGGTGTACGGGAACCTTCTAGAATCTAGATGAACGGAGAAGCGTATCTTCTTGATCATGCATACGGTAATGCTCCTCCCGTTAAAAGCGTATCCTACCGATGCAACACAAAACAAAACAAAATAATGGTAAGCTAAAAAAAGTGCTCTGCAAAAAGAAAAGTCCTCACTGCTACCCAGCGTAGAACGCATAATACATTCGAGTTGTTAGTCAGCGCTGTGTGAGAGTTCTTCCTTTGTGTTCTTCCTTTGTGTGCGTGAAAGTACTTTTAAGTGTGTCGGACCTTGTGCGCTGTAAAGCAGTATCAGGCTAGAACGGTCCACCTGTCGGTTTCGACCTTCGGATGCATTAGATTCACAAACACGCGCACAACATTGTTCGTCCACCACCTTGCATATAAAAACAGAGGCAGTCTCACCTTCAAACCTCCTCAACCAGCCCTCGTATATTTACTAAGGTGCACATACCTGCGTCTGTCTAATCTCCTTCAGCACTCTGATTCTCTCATTGTGTTCTTATACGCGTTCTCCATGTTCGTGTTACCAGTGACCACGGTAATGGCTTCGACGCATTTTTTGTAAGACATCATCCCCATCAGGGCCATGGCATCGTCAACGCCCGTGTCCACGTCCATGATGTTCCTCATGCCCCCGTCCGGACAGAGCTTGAAATTGTCCACCGAATAACGCATTCCAATGGCGGCTGCTGGTAGGAGCAGAAGCCTAGCCCAACTACCAGCCGACATCGTTCAAAGATAGACACTTGATTTGCGGACGGTTCCTCCGGAGACGATAATTCAAGACTGTCTCAGGGCACGTATACTATCTGATCGCACAATTAAAGTCACGCAGTCTCAAAGTGATAGCAAATTGGAGAATTCCAGTGTCTTGTGGATACCCTCGCTTTTCAGCATAACCTCGTAGACGTTTTTCCCGCGTCAGAAACACAGGCACGCACATCTGCTCTACATGTGCTTTTTTTTTCTTTTACTCTATTGTAACAATCATATGTGGGATCAAGAGAAGGACGTATAATTGGCATGAACTGACGTCATATCAGTCGCTACTGCTCCGTACCGTGCTCCTGTGCCCGTACCTTCTGCAACCTACGTTTCGCGCCATCGAATTTGTTGTTCTCGGCAGGCCTTGCCGATAAGTACAACTGTCGATGGTTTCGAAATGTATGCTGCAGAGGGTACGGGCACAGGGCCTGGTACGGAGGAATGGTGGCTTGTATGATGCCATATGACGCCATATGACGCCAGCTTCAAGGAATGTAGAGGGTCTGGCATCAAATGGTCAATTGGTTTGCACACCCGGCCTAGAATTTGTTTTGGCATTTAAGAATAACATCCTTCGTATCAATAGCGGTCAACTAAATATTTTTGTGCGGTTCGTGCTGGCCCACGATTGTTAATAATTTTATTTTGTATTGAATATACCGAGGGGCGCCTTTTGTGGTGACGGGAGAGGGACTTTGCATTTTAATTTAAATTGATTAATATCTCCAACATAAGCGTAACAATTCTGAACTTATCACGCAATTTCGACTCGCTGATTTAGTTACTGACAATTCAAAATGCGCAGGGCAGGGCTCGCAACGTTCAAGTTTTTTGCTTCGGAATTGAACTTTAAAGGGGTATGTAAACAAAAATTGAAATATTCAAATTTCGTTCGGAAATGGGTCAAGCATGACGGATAATAACCGTAAATGATAATCGCACGTTTGTATTTTGGACGATTGGCTATATTTTTCGTTCCAAACGGTGCACTCGAGCGAGCGCTCGAAGGGAAGCGAACGGAGGGCGCGATGCGTCATGGGATATCCGGCGCAAACAAAAACAACAAAAATGACTCCCCGCATCCGTGACGTGGCAAGACAGGCTTGGTTATGAGCTTTACCGTTGGTGGCGTTGTCAGCGTTGTAGTGCTGTCAATACCGTCAGCGCGTTACAACCGGGCCGTTGGAAGTGCCCGCGGGGTGACGGGCGTTTCACCTGTCGTGTGAGCGGCTTCGAAGTGGACAGCAAAGTCACACGAGCAACCCCGCGACGAACCTCAACGAGTCCATCATGGCGTCTGGTTGACTTTCGCGCTTTCGCATTCTTGGATGGAACAGCGCGGATGAGCAGTCACACTCACATGCACACAATAAGCAAACAGACTCGCAGCGCTGACTTTCAACTCAGTTCTATATTTCTTCTTCCTCAAATCTTCAACTTCTTCACCTTTGCCGTTAATGAGAACAATTTAAATTTTTACATAACAAAGACCAAATAGCCAATACACATTAAAAATAACTAATAATTAAATAAATCATGCAAACTATTATTATTAGTATTATTAGAATTATTTTCTTTAGTTGTCTTTGCATGATTTATTTAATTATTAGTTATTTTTAATGTGTACTGGCTATTTGGTCTCTGGTGTGTAAAAATTTAAATTGTTCTCATTAACGGCAAAGGTGAAGAAGTTGAAGATTTGAGGAAGAAGAAATATAGAACTGAGTTGAAAGTCAGCGCTGCGAGTCTGTTTGCTTCTTGTGTGCATGTGAGTGTGACTGTTCATCCGCGCTGTTCCATCCAAGCATGAATTACCAACTTGCCCAAGCATCCACATTATCAAGCTTTCGCATTCATTCGAAAAGAGGCAAACACGTTCAGGCCGAGGTGACTTTAAACAGTTGAGCGTACTTCCAAAGAGCGGCGCTGCTCCAGAGGAATCTGCTACGCCATGACTACGTAGCAGATTCCACAACGTTGGTAGACTACCTCCCAAATAGGCTCCGCATGCATCCACCAGGTGCACATTGGAAGATCGTTTATTTAGCTTTAAAATTAGTTTTCTTGTGCTTTTCAACGGAAGACTGGTGTTTTTGAGGTTAGGGTGCAACATGCAACACATTCAAGCAAGAAAATGAGCGCTGAAATTTCGTTTCCCTACCCCTTTAAGTTATTTTGCTGATCAACGGTGCAACTATAATGGCTGTGGAGCGATGTTAAATTAAAATACGTAGATCAACTGGCCACTCTGTGGTGTCATTAGATGTTGTGACTGTAGTTGCGCTCTGCCAGTGTATTTCGTCATTAGGCGCGCATGACTAGTCTGTTTTTTTTACTCATTTAGGAAATGCCCTACCCCTTTCGACCCGGATGAGAATAGCACCGCGGCGTGCGGCAATGTAACGACCTCCAGCCAAGCCTGGCTGATAGGCTTTGAACCCCTGCGTCATGCTAAGTCATGTCTAATGGTTGCAGTTTTCGTGGCACGTTGTTTTATCAATGTGTGTATCGTGTGTAATCTGGCAATAAAAAACTGTGGCGCTGTGAAGGTGTTTAAACAGCGAGGCTGTAAACGACACCCACAACGACTACCCATTGTGACGTCACTTGAAACTTCACACACGTGGCTTCATAAAGAGTGAAACCAGAGACAAGTGAAATGTACTTAACCACACCCTTTTATATATGAAAGCGTGGTGACGTCACTGTTGAATACTAGAAGAAGACGAGAGCCGGCAAGAGCACGAGCTCGTGGGCCAGGGCACTCGGGGAATCTGTCGTTCTGAGATAAATGGATGCGAGCAGTACGAAGTAGTTCTATACTCTGTTTCACCTTATGTTGTACCGCAGGAAAGGCTACAACGCCAACTCCTTGCTCTATGGTACACCTCGGCGGCACAAGCGCTCGTGCACCTAGGGCAGCTGCCAACGCTATCAGCTCGCGCTTCTAGTCTTCGTTGCGGTACAACATAAGGTGAAACGGAGTATAGTCCTTTCTTCACACACTGGTGCCGAAACCCGGGAGATTTTGAAGGACCGCTCCTGCTGCACCACGATAGCCGAAATCCATGGCGCGTATGAAGAGAACGCGCGGCGTCATCTGTTCGGCCGTCACCCGCACCCTCAACACACTGACCGATCTACTGCGAGGCACCGATCCCGACTTCACCAACCTGTAAGTACACCTCGATTTCCTTCTCCAAAAAGAAGTGCAGCTAAAAGAATTAGACAACAAGATCAGGGACCTGGTAGATGTCGAGGACCTAGAGAACGAGGTTGTTGGCACGCTCGAGTACAACATGAACATCAGTCACACCGTCACCCGAGTTCGTTGTGCTCTAGCCCGAAATCGCATCGCCAGCATTCCATCCCAAGTATCGGACAACGGTACAGCCCTAGGTGACCGGGATCAAGTTTCTGCCAGAACAGGAGGTCTGGCCAACGCACCCACTCGCCAAACACCACGCACCGTCGCCCTCCCGAAGTTACAGATGCCCTCATTTTCGGGGAACCTTCGGGACTGGCAAGGCTTTTGGGACCACTTCCGAGCGACGATTCATGACAACGTCGAGCTCCCACGCATCGAGAAATTCAAGTATCTGCAGACGTATTTAACCGGACCGGCAAAACAAGCATTCGAGTGGGTGAGACTCTCGGACGAAGGGTACGACCTCGCCATAAAAGCTCTTCTCGAACGATTTAGACGGAGCAGCCTTCTTGTAGACGAACACATCGACCAATTACTGGCACTGTCACCTGTTAACAGCTCCAAAAACATCGCGCAGCTGCGACATTTGTACGATTCAATACAGTTCCGCACAAGCTGCTTTGAAGGTTTGGGTGTCCCACCTACTCAATAGGCGGTTGTTCTGAAGCGTGTCCTCGTGAGATCGCTCTCCAACGACCTTGCTGTTCTGTTCAGACAGAACATAAAGGAAAAGGAGTCACCAACCGAAGCAGGTGATATGCAGACCGCTACCGGCGTCCCAGGTATAGCCGAAGTTGCAACTATCTTGAGGTTTCTTCGGATCCAAATAGAGAGCCGCGAGGAGAGTCAAGGAGGGCTTCAGTGGTCTTCATCTGACTCACCACCAGAAGACCGAAGGGGAACACGCCCTTCAAACGCCCAGCACAGTCTTCCGTCGGCTCTTGCCCTCCCGACTTCATCGGTCGCACCGGAGCCCGGGTCATGCCCACTTTGCACCGGCATCGGACACCAATTGCAGGACTGCAATACCAACATATCTTCCGGACACGAAACGAAACCGACTGAGAGCTGCAAGGTGTTGTTTCAGATGCGGCAAGGTCAACCACGTAGCCCGTAATTGCCGTTCGTCGACACGATTTGTATGCGGTACTTGCAGCGGACGCCATATCACCATCCTCTGAGACATATGGCGTTTCCCTCAAGACGAGTCAAGACCGAGCTTCACCGGCGTCAGTGAATCACGTACAGACGAGAACCGAGGCCTTCCAAACAACGTGACCACTGCTCCTGCTACCAGCACGGGAGTGTCATCGGTTTTGCTTCAAACCGCGAAAGCCTGGGCTACAGGCACCACTGACAGCGCACTCGTAAGAGTTCTTCTGAACACTGGGTCGCTAAACTCGTCAAACACAAAGTTGGGCACGAAGTTCGCAGAGCGTGCTGATTGGACTCTCGCGACTTTGGCGTCACGCGGGACGAGATGTCAATCACCCAAGCTCTCTCGGTGCTCAAATTCCAGCGAGAATGTTAGGCACAAAGTTGTAGCGAGCTTCATCGGAGCGCGCGCGAGCAGCACCGTGGGGCCAGCCGATTGAACGGCTGCACTGATAACGTCACGCCTTCGTGTCCCTACATCCCTACGCTGCCTTCGAGCCAATGAAACGTAAATTGTACCTAGGCGGGCTGTAAATACTCTGAACTTTCTCGTCGCAAGATTGTCGTTTGTGGAAGTTATTGCTGACGTCAAAGTGACGTTTCACAACTTTGCGAAGGAGTTATTTGAGGCCAAAATCTTCGCTTCGGAATCGAGGCGAAGATTGAACTTTGTGATATTCTGGAGCCGTGCGCGGTGTATGCTGTTTTAGAGCTCATCTTCCGACACTGTCAACAACGCCACCGGGGTCACCCACAGGCGTTGTGTAAAGAGACGTCGGTAATGTCTGAGAGGTGAGGGGGCGAGGGGAAATGACGAGAAAAAGCCGTGGAAAGGGGGAAAAAAGGTATAACCAACACAAACACACACTCAAATAGGGGTCAGGAAGGGCCGTAGAAATTGTTCGGGAGAGAGAGAGAGAAAGAGGGGGGGGGGGTGATAGTAGTGAAGAAGGAGGATATCCCTTCCCCCGAATTTTTAGAGCGCAACTCTTATGCACCCGTTTCGAGCTTGAGCGGCGTCGCCGTCGGCGTAACCGCGCGCGCGTTGCATTATGGGACGTTTTTTCAGTAAATTCAGAGGGGAAATTGACGTCACGTGATTTTAACACCAATGAGGTTTCCCCGCTAAATGAGATGGGAGCAGGATAGGAGGAGGGAGTGGAGGGGCATACCCTCCCCTCCGTAGCCTCCCCTCCTCCTCCTCAAGAGCTGCGCTTTAATTCGACGTTACAGAGAACTGTAAACGTCTGTCATTTTTTTTAAATTATAACTCTTTGAAATGCTATAGTCCGGGGCTGAGGCGATATCCCCACCCCCCTTACACCCTTATGCCCTTTGCGCCCCCTTTTTCGACCCCACTTTGGGGGGGGGGGGGTGAAACGCCCCCCTCCCCGTTCTTCTGTTTCGACGACCCTTCCTAGAGGCGTTCCAACTGAGCGATGACGAGGAACAGCACAGCGTGCAATTTTCGAAATTATGGTTCTAGAGATTTTGGAATTAAAACGGTGCGCGTTCCATGAACTTACGAGCGGCCATGACAGACTTTCAATCGAGACGCTCGTGCCAGGGCTTGTTGTGTGCAGGCGCGTTCAGTGACGTCCTTTTATAGTTCATACCTTTGACGTCAGGGTCAGGATGATCAGTTGTGAACGACAAATTTGATGGTGCGTGTTCGAGTCGACGTTGAAAAGTTTGGTTGTGTACGATGAAAGCTTGGAGTCCTCGCGTTCTTTAAAACATCACCGTCAATATTGACAAACTGACATTACTCTTATTTCAGTTGATAAACGCAGAATTAATCCCAGTTTGGCTAATCTTTGAAAATCTATCATAAAAAATCTCCCGCTGATGGGGGACAACTGCCCGGAAGCGAAATCCGTCCAAAAGTGGACAATGCTACTCGGCTGGTTGTGACCTAGCCACGTCGGGCTACTCTCTGATCAAATTCAAAAGGCCGAGATAAATAAAAGGGACGACAGGGACGTTTTTTTAGTTAATTCTGCTTTATCGGCGGAATTAAGGACGATATCAGACTATCAACTTTGACGGTGTTGATTTTAGAATGCAATTACCCAAGCCTCCGCTGTGCTTTTAAGAGGCCATCAAGGTCGCAGCTGATAATCTTTCTCGTGACGTCACACGTATGAACCACGGTCGTCTCCGCGCACTCTCTCGTGCTGCTCTTGTTCGGCGCCTAGGGAGTGCTAGGGATTTTTCGCCCCTTGAAAGTAAAACGTCACGACGATAAACGGATCTGCGGGTTTGTGAGAAAAGAAAACTTCGCTGCAATCTTTCGGCTCCTCCCCCCGCTATGTCATAACACAAAGAAAGTTGTGTCTGACGAGTTTAGCGACCCTGGAAGCCAGCGGACATTTATAAAACGAGAGTCCTCGGAGAGTCTCCGGTGCCAAGTTCTCGGTACCGAAGAGCTTACCATCTACACATTCGGAAACACTAAACGCCCCACAAATTATAGCTGCCGCCGTGTCGAATTGACGCTACAGAGCCAATACAGCACAAGCAAGGTTACCGTGGAGGCGCTTGAAGTGCCCGAACTATGTACCGTAACGACACCGCCTCTCGACAACAATATCCTAAATCAGCTACATTCTGAAGGGCTAATTGTGGTTGACGTCGCCCCCCCCCCTAGTTTACAGGCAGACACAGAGGTCGGTATACTTATCGGCTCCGACGTCTACTGGAAAGTAGCAACTGGACAAATTCGTCGTCTAAGTGAGCATCTGAGGGCAGTACATACCATCTTTGGGTGGATGGTACAAGGCCGCTACATCTGCACAACGGGTGACCGAAGTAACACCACCGCCGTTTCAACAACCAGCTGTGAAACATCGCACTCTGATATGCTACCTAATTCATCTGAGATGTGGCGACTGGACGCTATCGACACCTCCGACCTTCCCTCGTCGGACCCAGCAACTCATCCAGCGTTGCTTCAATTCAACGAACAGATCGTTAAAAGGCAAAACGGCAACGGCGCGGGCGTGTATGCGGGGGTTGTGTTCAGCGAGGCGTCGACGCTCTCTGACGCGTGTTGTTGTCCACGGTTTTATTCTATTCCTTTGCGAAACGAGGAAAATGTAGGTAAAAGAGAAATGGCAAATTTGACGAAGGCGAGCCTCGTCGAAGCGCTTCACCAGAGAGGCGTATCAGTGCCATCCGGCTCGCCGAAGAAAGAACTCCTCGTTAAGTTGTACAGGCAGCACGTTTTGAACGACGATCGTTTCACATCAGGCGACTACTCGAGCGACAAGGACGTCCGAGATACCTCCAAGGAACACGACGACAGCTGCACGCTCCCGGAGGTGTCCGACAGCTTCACGTCGCTTTCAGACGGCGCCTTGTTTGCCAAGCACCGCGACTTTGGTTTCCAGGCAGGCCCTGTTGTAGCCTCGACTCGGAGCCCGTACGAGAGGCAGCTTCAGCAGCTGCTGAACAACAGCAGCGTCCCGACCACTCCATCCGTCCCAACCGACGAGTTTTCTGCCACAGAGGAAGAAAGAGCCTCAAGTCATCCCCGAGGACAACTCTGACGATGAGGACGGTGGTACGCCGCTGCAGAAGGGACCCACGACATTCTTCGCTCTGAGTGCCCAGAGTGTCCGATGCAACCTGACAACAGCATCCCCGGCGTGAACGAGGCCGTGCAGCCGAGTCGGCGTTCGTTCACCTACAGCACCCGCAGCAGCAGCCTTCCTCAGGCCGGTTCACCTGTCCATATGACGCTGCGTTCCAGAGCGGGAACACGTGGAGAGGACATGGCGGGCCACAGTGCGGCTACCACGCCGGCTGTTGGCAAGCAGCGGCGCATGTACATGGCGTTCAAGGTACTCATCGTGCTGGTGGTGATCACCGTGAACGTGCTCATCTACCTGCGAACGCCCATCGAGCAGGGGTCGTTTAAAACGAACATCTTAATCAGTCGCTCTCGCATCGCTCCCATTAAACCAGTAACGCTACCCCGTTTGGAATTGCTAGCTTGCTTGCTAAGAGCGCGTCACTTTGACTATGTAAAGAAAACACTAAGGATCGCTCATCTGCAAGTTCAATTTTGGACTGACTCCGAAGTTGTCCTATGCTGGATTGCCGGTGACGCAACAAGATGGCAGCAGTTCGTGCGCAACCGTGTGATCGAAATCCAGCGCCTCACCGAAGGGTTTCCTTGGACCCACTGCCCGAGCCACGATAACCCGGTAGAATGCATCCGCGTTCTGAGGGACAACGACGTGATCAGCGTTGTTTGGGGGAGCGCGACTCCGAGAACATCAGCTCGGCTCCAAACTGCGTCGTGCGGAACGACGGAGTGAAGCGGCATTTAGAAGAGCCCGACCTGCTGCCCCCAAAGAAAAGGAAGCCCAAGGTTGCAGCTAGCATTGAACCTACCGTCAATCTGTTTCCAGCCGTCTTCGTTTCACTTAAGGTTTCCGTAGAGCCAAAGGTAAACCACAAGCGATCTGAACATGAATCCCACTGGGACGAAGTGGAAGCAGACGGTGCCCAGCGGAAAGATGCAGACGACAGAGGGCAAGGAGAAGCAGACGACGGATTGCAGGGAGGAGCGGAAAACGAAGGACAGAGCGATGCAAACGAAGACGAGGCTTTTGCACCGGACGACTGTTCCACTCCCGTCTTACGAAAAATGCTAATGGACAAGTCAGAACAGCCGCCGCCATCTTTAGAGAAATCACTGAAAGTTTGCAAGCTTCAGTTGTCTGGATTGGGACGTGCAGTTAAGGCTGGGAGAGGAGGAGCAGATTTTAGGGTCGTGCCTTCGCCTACCAGGATGACGCCTCGAGCTCTGGCAGAACAGGGTACGCCGCTCCCGTCGACCACTGCCGAGCCGGAGACGAAATCGGAGCCCCACTCCACCGCGAGGTCTTATGCAGTTTTCCCGAAACTCAACACGCCTTCGAAAGTCTGAGAGGCGATAGCGTTCAAGGTGCTTGAGCTGGATGCCAAGTACTGCCGCATTATGTTAGGGTACAAGGAGGGCAAAGTCCGGCACCACAGCAACACTGCCTCGACTACAGGTCGGCGACGTGGTCATCGTAGAAGACGACAACACGCCTCGTCTGCTATGGAAACTTGGTCGGGTAACGAAGATGTTCTCCGGCAGACATGGCGTGACTTGAGCATGCGCACTACGATTCTCCAGCGGCTCGGAACTACGCCGTCCTGTTCAGCGCCTTTATCTGCTCGAGGCGGGATCATCTACTTCGTTGCCGTCGGGGGGGGGGGGGAGGATGTTGAATATTAGAAGAAGACGAGAGCCGACAAGAGCACGAGCTCGTGGGCCAGCGCACCCGGGGAATCTGTCGTTCTGAGATAAATGGATGCGAGCGGTACGGAGTGGTTCTAGTCCTTTCTTCACAGTCACTACGTGATTTCTATGCTGTTGGGTACTTTTCCATTCGCAGTAGCTTACGCAACCATAATCTTTACTGGGAAACACACACGGGGAGAAGGAACGTGTTTCGCATTGTTCGCTGGCGCCGTTTCCCATTATGCGGTTTGCACTTCACATGAGGACTTCGAATGACGTCAACCCCCTTCGAAGCAGCTGCAATCTTAACCTTTACCGGAACGCGTGGGAGGGTGTTCTATTGTTCCCACGCGCCTCATCATCCATCATGTGCTTTTGATGCTTGTTTTATGGTTTTCTTTATTGAAATGGATACTGAGCTGTATGCTGTATGCCAGATTTCAAAGGAGATATGCCGTTCTGCCTTCAATTGTTCGCCGGGAATTTTTTGCTCACAGCGCCAAAGACACGAAAATTTCCTTGGCTGGTAGATGTATACAGCTTCGCTGTAAGAAAAGAAATATGCGTTGCCGAATGGCTACCGTGCGTGGCATTTGCACGGATTCTCGATGTTCAATACCTAGGAGCGGATGCTTCTTTTATTTATTTATTATTTCAATTTAGCGTTCTCGCAACTTGGAGAACTTTGTTGTCCGATCTAGGTACGAATGTTCTACGCGTCGAATGTTCTGTATTGAGTCGTACTGAGTAATGGCATACAATCCTCTTGCGTAGAAATACCATCTGGTGCCCCGCAAGGGTCGGTTCTTTGATAATTTCTGTCTTTAATATTATCACGACTGACAGACGAAGAGGCAGGAGGAAACAGAATGAACTAAAAATATATTGGGAGCGACCTTATGACAGACACGAAAGACAAAAGAACAGCCGTCGAGAAAGCAGCAGCTAGCGTCGACGACGGCGGCAGCAAGCTACGTTCCGTCGGCGTAACAGCTGGCTATCGCGAGAAAGAATCCGAAAATGAAAGGGCACTACGGCGCCCGGCTACTTAACTACTATGCTCGTCATCTCGCATATACGACCTGGATTGTTCGGGGAAGAGCTAGGGCGAGACTGGCTAGACAAGGTCATTCTGGCTTCTTTATAGTTTACGCTCAGGGAGCGAGTTAAAAGCGACTATTCGCGACTCCAGCTGTCTATAGGATGCGCTGCACATTTCTTAAAATAGCCGATTTAGTGAGGGTCGGAGATGAATGCTGGTATAGCAGTTGCTGAGCCCTTTTGGTGTGCTGGCTACATGGAGCAATACAAACTATTCATGCCTAGAGGAAGAAGGTGGTGTGTTTAAAACCCGTAAGTCACCTCTTCATCCTAAGAAGAAAACAAAAAAGTTGTTTTGCGTAACATTTACGCAAGGAAACAGATTAATTCAAGCACAAAACCGAAGCTAACTTATATGTTGGAGTACCTGTCTCGTTATAGAATATAGGGTTAATTTATAATGAACGTCTAACTCAAAATGTGTCTCCACTTAATTACTAAGCAAAACTAAATTTTGCACAAAATTTATTTCGTGACATACGTGTCATATTTAGGCCCTTAAAAATGTTCTTAGAGTTCAGTCACCAGTGCTCTTTTAAGAGCTAAGACATGTTTGTATATGTCTAAGAGGTAAAAAAATATTTCCTAATATTATTATTTTTTTCCGTGTTATTTATTTTATTTTTTTACTGAGATAATTGTCATGTGAAATAATTAACTGTGAGTCCTTAAAGGGACACTGAGAGGGTATTTAGCCCCGCTAAGGTTTTAATTTGTACTTGACATATGAGAGTCGAACTACCCAGAACACCATTTGCGGCACGAAATTCGTTTTCTTTTCGCCCCAGAACTGCCGATCGAGAATTGGCCAGGTTTGAGTCGCCCTCACTTTCTTCTCCGTGGACACGTGCCGTTTTCTATGGTTTAGACACAACCACCAAAGATAATCAAAGTCGTGGGTCACCGAAGGCACACACACAATATAAAGAAAATATTATACTATTTTTTGTGGCTCCTAAAAGCTGCAAATATGTTGATTGGAGAGAAATAAGCTGCACAGCCACAGGACTTCCGCCAACACTCTCCTCCCCGATATTTCTTCTTCCTTCCCGGTCCAGTCTCGGTTTCGGTCTCAAGCAGGTGCGTTTTTACTTTGTTAAAACTATGCTTGGCGCTGTAGCAAAATATTGATTAAGTAATATTCTGACAATATAATAAATCGCCTAACAAAAAAAAAATTTTTTTACGGGTGTCAGTGTTCCTTTAATGGGTATTAGGGCATATAAATTATTATTTCTTTAGCCTTATTCCAAACAGAAGAATAAAAAAAAATCAATCCAAATTGTACATAATATCGCCAGGGGTGACGAGGTTATTATAGTTTCACAAAACATACAAATTAAGATACGCTGTTCTCACGCGTCGATCTGTCCAGTGTATATGACTCTCTTGATAACCATGTCAGGTTTTCACATGCTAGAAAAACAAAACTAAATATGACCGTTCTGTAAAATCTATATAGTTATATTTTGTATTTTCGATAATGGTGTTTAAAGGGGGGGGGCGGCAAATTGTAATACTACCAAATCAAGTTGTCTTAACTCGTAGTTTTTCAAGCACTAATGCAGTATGGTTCTTATAGTCTAATTTGAAACACGAAAAAATCTATGGCAGTCCTAAGTTTGCAAATTAGGAACACGGGTGCCAAAGGTTGCATTTTTTATTAACGAGGTATAAGGTAAAAATAATTTTGCATCGATTCAAACACTCTATCCTCGTTTTTCGCCTCAATGAAAAAGGCAGCTTTGGGCATTGTTCATGCGTCACGCGAAGTAGTTCTTGCAAGACTTGGTTGCCGGAGGAAGGATGCGATGCTTTTGGCGTTTAAAACATGCACGCCTTGCTAAGTTAACCTTTATGAGACAGTGGGACACATACGTCCCACTTTTCCGATTTCTGAAAAAGCCGCGTTCGGGGTTCGTGGGACTACTACTGTCCCACATTTTCTTGTCGCGCCACCTGGTAGGAGCATCAGCAACCATCTCAGCACAGTTGCTTTACCATCTAAACGGTAGGTGGCTCCACATCCCTACAAACAAAGCAGTGAGTAGCCTTGGCGCGTTCAGCAGTCGCATTGGACAGCCTGATTCAACGTGGTCCTTCTTGAATTTGGGATGTCGGGTGAGTTTGGCATTGTTATTTCTTGTAAAGTGACACACGCTTGTTGTATATCTCGGGTTATAGTGTTGTTGACTGCGAAATATCCGAGAAAACTTGTGCAACGTAAAACTCGAGATCTTCCACCCCATGCTCCGGCTAACCCTACGCGGCTAGTTTATATGAGCCTTGCTACCTCGCCTTTGACTGACTCGCATAGTTGTTTTTTTATTTTAGGGAGGAAGCTCCTGACGTCCGAAGAGGCGGTAGAACTCTTCTTCAGTCTCCCAGACGATCCGACTCAAAGCGATGCGGATGGCGATTCATCCAGCGACGAAGACGTCATTCCTGAGCTAGCTCCTGTCGAAACCACCGTAGCGGAAAGGGACGAAGATGCAGCAGGGCCGTCTACAGGTGCTACATCGAAGAAAGGAAAATCCTATGAAAGGAAGAAGCCCCAAAAACGCCGACGACGCGCATTGGAGGTCGACAGCTTTGCCGAGGCACAACACGAGGAAGATGAAGTGGATGCAACCGGCTCTTTGTGGTGTACAGACTTACCTACCGAGATTGTGAAGGACCCACCAGATCGAGATCCTCGGTACTCCGAAAAGCTTACCGAGGCATCAGGTGTCGCTGACGCATTTGGATTGTATTTTGATGAAGAAGTTCTTGACACAATCGTGCTAGAGACGAATCGTTATGCGCATCAGAAACGCCGAGCGGAGTGGAAAAACCTCACTACAGATGAGCTCAAAGCGTATTTGGGCATGCTTTTCCTGATGAGTGTGCACCCAGTGCATCACTTGTACTTGTACTGGAGCACAGACAAGTTCTTCAACGTTTCCGAGATCTCAAACGTCATGACTTTCAAACGATTTCAGGCGATTATGAACAGCCTTCATCTCAATAACAACGAACTTGAGAAGAAGCGCGGAGAAGACGGCTTTGATAAGCTGGCAAAAGTGAGGCCCCTCGTCACTGCCTTGAACGAAAGGTTCCTGAGAGAATATGCGCCGTCAACGCATCAGTCCATCGACGAGGGCATGATACCGTTCAAAGGACGGTCTTCACTAAAACAGTACATGCCAATGAAACCGATCAAACGAGGCTATAAAGTTTGGTGTAGGGCTGACTCCGAGACAGGCTACCTCGTAGAGTTCCAGATATACGAGGGAAAGGATGCCAAGCGACCCCCCGATCTCTCCTTGGGCGAACACGTCGTTTTATCTCTTTCACACCGCATAGAAGAGAACAGTCAGTTGTTTTTTGACAACTACTTTACATCTACAAAGCTGATGGAGAAGCTCAGGGAGCAGAGAGTGCTGGCTGCAGGCACATTCAGACCGACACGCAAGGACCTACCAATCGAGCTAAACAAAGAGTGCAAGCTTCAGAAAGGCCAGCACCTCTGGTGGTCCAAAGGATGTGTCACAGCCACACAGTGGCACGACAACAAGAATGTACATGTGATGTCCAACTACCATGACCCACAAGAAGTCGTAGAAGTCACGCGGAAGCTTGCCAGTGGTGCCAAAGTTGGTGTGTCCTGTCCGAAGGTGCTTTCAGACTATAACAAGTGGATGGGAGGTGTTGACCGCTTTGATCAGAAGAGGAACACTTACCCAGCAGACCGCAAGTCAAAAAAGTGGTGGTGTCGAATTTTCTACTACTTGCTTGACGCTGCTGCTGTTAACGCCTTTATTCAGTACAGGTCACTGAAGGAACTCGACTACATGCAGTTTCGACTAACGTTGGGACGCCAGCTCATCTCCCGTCAGACATTCAGGGAGAAACGCACAGTAGCGGCTTTCATGCACAAGAAAAGAGGCAAGCGAAGTGGACAAGCAATGGTTGGAGTGCCCAGTGTGCTTCGCTTTCAAGGGAGTGGTCATCATGCACAGAAAATTAGCAAACGGCGAAGGTGTAGATGGTGCTCCACCAAGACCAAAGAATCCAGGACCCAGTACATCTGCAAATCATGCACTGTACCACTCTGTGTCGAGTGCTTCGCACCTTTCCACTCCGAACAGTGAACGCCTCCAAAGGCATTTACATAGGAAAGCGCGCAAGGTGCTCCCTCAAGACTAGGCGGTGTTTGTCATGCAGCATTCCTATTACAATTATAGCTGAACTGTTTGCCGAGTGTTTTCCATAATTTAATGGAGTTGAGTTAATAAACAAAAATAATGTTTGTAGTTGTTTGTTCTAGTCGGCCTTGAACATGCCCGTGGGACACGGGCGTCCCACTTCTTGTTGTTGGTTCGGCAGGTGGTGGGACACATATGTCCCACTTTTTTTATAAAAACTATATGTAGTTGCACATTCATTTTTAGGAGGCACTTCTCGAGGTCATTACAAATCAAATAGTACACTAATAACACACTTGATTTAAGTATATTTTTCACGGCCTCATAAGGGTTGCAACAAAGAGAAACCCAAACAAATCTTAAAGAATGGGGACCCTATTTTTAGGATATTCAGGAAAAATAGGAACAACGGCCATCGCCATTGTTGCCCCTGAAGAAGAACCGAGTAGGCCTCGAAACCTAGGGTCCCTATTTTTAGAATTTGGTTGGTTGTCGTCCTTTATTTATTGTTTGCCAGCCAGAGAAATTTTACTCAAATGTTTACTTTTAACACCTTCTTTTCAATGAAACGTAGATATTTCTTTTACATTTCCTTACATAAATTATTTTTATTAGCTTTATTTTTTCATAGAACACTCGCACGCTTGTCTTCACGAAACGAGCAAGACGAAACGGCTTTCTTTTTGCCAAGATCATCTTGTTTTCTTATTTCGTTATTACGATAACGCCAGCACACTCAATACGACACCGAACAAGCGACGTGACCATTTTCTGTCTTCTTTTCTCTCCCCTCTTGTTGCTTGCGCGTTTATCTTCGTCTCGCAGCATTGTTGAAGACGGCCACGCCATCCCTTTTCCAGGCAGACAAGGAAGCGGCGCTTTCTCCAGTCCTCGCCATCTCCTCCAACTTGAACGCAAACTCATCTCCCGGAAATAATGTTTGTCTACTTTTTCGTCGCTTTGTACCGGTTCACTGAGATAAGGGGCCGAGCGTCTTTTCAAACAAACGGACCAACTAACAGAAAAACAAGATGGCCCCCGCCCTTTCTTTGAGAGCTCCGTACAGACGCACGCTTTTTTCGCCGGTGTCTCTCTATTTCCTCTTCGAGTTAACCTCCTTGAGTCTATTTGCTTTTCCCGTCAAGCACGTTTCTAAAAAAAATATAGAAAACTGTTCCTCTCTTTTAGTTTAAAGTTATAATACTCACTCCGCTCTTTTTTCTTTTTTTTCGACATATCCAGGCATTGTTGCTGACCCCGAGGGTCCTCTTTGCTTTGTTTTTTTGCGTCTTTTTGTTCTATCCGAGACATTTTTATAGTTTCTTCCTGCTATTGTCTATTTGCACGCGTTGTTTGCCCTTTGGAAGGGTTCGGTTTTTTTTTTCTATTTTCCTTTTCCTTTCAGGCCCATTCGCGGGGGAGGCCATTTCGCTAACCGGGCATAGGAAACTATTAAACTGTTTTAGTGGACCGCACGCTAAAGGTTTGCGTAAAAACAAAAATTGCGGGTCGAGAGTGCGCATGTTTAGAACGCTATAGAAGTGCTAGCGTATTGCGTACGCACGCAACGCTGGGGATTTTGCGTTGCGGGCTAGCGGGCTTTGCGGGTAGCTCTCGCGAGATCTCGGGTCCAGCGAGAGCACCAGTGTCAAGATGGCGGTTACCCCGACTGGCGCAGCAGGGGTAAGCAAGGGCGACGTGATGTTCGCGAAGTCCAGTGTTACGTGAAATGACGTGGTGTTTAGTTCGGCAATTTTTTCCGGGCCCTACCACGGTCGAATCAGATCTCCGTTCAGCTGAAGGTGTGCATAGTGAAAATATTCGCCGCTCGCAATATCCGTGAACGCTGCGATCTGCTCAACGCTAAGCCTCTTCGCGCAGTTCATCAACAACGAACGAACAACTCTTCGAGAAATCGCCGAAGTTGTCGCTATGCGCCGGACATCAGTAGATTGTATGGATTTCTTCCCGAGATAGCAGCGATAAAAGGTGCCGTTTCCACGGGATGACTGACGGAGGCTACGTGATCGAATTTGGCTACAGAACTCGTACTCGTAGTCCTCCGTACCCCGCAGAAGAGCGCGCTTGACCAGGCAGCTGCGGCTTGGCTTCATTTGAAATAAAATTATCCGAAGCTGTTGAAGGTTTTCAGCTAAACGGTAAAGGGAAAACGAACGAGGAGAAAAAAGACATACATACCCCTCCTTCGTTTTTCTCTCTGCGTTCAGCTGGAAACCTTCAGAAGAATGTCAAACCAACCATATCAGCTTATTTCAGTCACTACGTATTGGAAGCGTTCTTTTTTTCAATGTTTCTTTTAATGAGCATGGTGCCGCTATAAGCACGCGCAATTCTACGGCTCTGGCAAATTGAATCAAAGAGATTATGCGAGATGTTAATTCACTCGGCAACGTAACGAACAACTAAGATCGGTTCGAGCAGGTCGTTTTTAGCGTACGCTATAGTATGGCGTATTGCGTACGGGAGAGCCAGCAACGCTATATACCAAAACACTCAAGTTTCTATGGCCATACGGGAAGCGTCAACGTGTACGGAAAAGTGGACGCTGCAATGGACGCTTTGGCGGCCTGACTCGCGAAAGTCACCCGGGTTTAGGTATTCGCCCACCCCGAAAGAGACAAAAGTGAGGACGATGTATCCAATTGCGTTCCTTGTCGACGGAGTGCGGAAAACGATCGGTGGTCTTTGCTTTTTAAAGTTATCGCCATTCCCGCGAATACGAGCCGTTATATTATTATTTTTCTTTATTTGTTTGGCGGGTTCTTCTGCCCAGGGGCAGAGATAAAGGCGTGAAGCCTGACAAAGTCTCTGCCCTCCAACAGTTCAACAGTCAACAGTGCAATGAATATATTCAGCAATTGGCATACTCAGTAAAAATAAAAAAGAAGGCACAATGAAATAGCTACTTTAACATTCAACATTGTGAATTGTAAAATAAAATAAAACGGCACAATAAAACAACTAGCAAAATCACATGTTACACAACAAGCATGATTCGAAGCGTAGAACAAATATAACGTCGTATGACACAGAAGCATCATATCACTAATATAAATATTAAAAAATATTACACACAAAAGAAAAGTGAGAAGGACACAGCATAAAATAGGACTGATGGCCGCCATTTAGTTTAGCAATGAAGAATGATCGAATATATGTCAAGAGCCACGTTTGTAGTCAAAGTATATAATAAAAATAACAACTTAGCCTACATATTACACAACTGAGAAGCTGATACGACTGCCCACGAGAAAGCTTCGGCACTGTTTCTTGAAGGCATAAAATGTTTTATTATAATCTATAGTCATGTCTGTTCTGTTTAGCATCTTGGTTATCTGATATGACAAAGTAGTGCGGCCATAATTGGTTCTTATTGAAGGCATCCTTCGCTTTGGGTCTCGTAGTTGGTAACGACCTAAACTCGCTATTGGTGTGGAGTATATTCTGTGTTTGTGAATCCATTGTAAGAGCTTAAAATAGTATACTTTGTCTGCCTGAAGCATAATATATTTGATGAATAGTGGTTGGGTTCTTATGTTTCTAATATCTCCTTTATAATTTTCGCACATGCGAAGAATCCTCTTCTGCAAGGTGATAGTATGACATAGTTCGAATTGATTGTCGTCCCCAAACTAAGATGCCGTAACTGATTTTAGAGTAGAACAAAGAATAGTACAACGTCTGTTTTAGCCAGGTGGGCAGCAAGTTTTGTATTTTATATATACTTCCCGTAACACGAGATGATTCACCTTTGAGTTTATCCACGTGAGTGTTCCACGAAAGGTCCTCAGTAAACCATACACCGAGAAATTTTTGTTCCGACACTTGCTCAAGCACAGTGTCTTCAAATTTTAAGCTTTATGAGGCTGCAGTCGAGTTTATTTATTGGCTTAAAAATAATATACTTAGTTAATTTGCTCGTATTTAATTTTAAACAATTTGTTTGTAACCAATTGGATAGCTTCAATAGGTAGACACTTGCAACATTTTCTAGGCATTTTTTCGTCACTCCAGAAGAGAATACGTTGGTATCGTCAGCATACATTATTAGATCGCGGGAACCGGATATAGTCGTTATATTATTAACATATATAAGAAAAAGAAGTGGACCTAAAATTGGCGCCTGAGGAACACCATGCTGTATTTTAAGCTTATTTGACGATTCGCCGTTTATCACTACATATAGAAAACGATCTGCAAGATATCGTTTCGATTAATTTTAGAGCTGCTCCGCGCACACCGTAAATTTCAAGCTTTCTAAGTAAAGTGTTGTGCTGCACAGTATCCAAAGCTTTACTTAAATCTTAGAACGAGACCAAGAGTAAATTATTTGTTCTCAATATTTTCAACTATGTTATCCTTTATGTTATGAAGCGCTAGCTCCACCGATTTTTGCTTTTGAAAGCCGTATTGGGACTGCGTTATTATATTATGCTTCTAAAAAAGAACGTGTTAATCTATAAGCAATTGCACGCTCAAATATTTTAGAAGAAACTGGGAGAACTGAAATAGGTCTGTAGTTATTAATGTTTGTCTCACCACCTCCTTTATACGCTGGAGTGACCCTGGCTATTTTTAGCTCGTCAGGGAAATCACCAGAATGAAGCATCTTATTTACTATATTCGATAGAACTGAACTAACTATGGTCACAGCGTACATAATAGGTAGGGTTTTTATTTCATCTATTCCAGCGGCGACGTCATTTTTTAGGTTTCTGATTATTTC
>JAZHYW010006287.1:0-40000 GCA_037355805.1 Ixodes ricinus
AAAATTAGCCACAGCGCTTTCACATTCTGTGGAATTCACAAAGAGATAATAAGACGCACCTAAACTTGCGCGTGCCTAACGATATTAATTTTTTTTCGACTATTAACGTAGTCTTTGTGTATGTTTCGCCACCATACGCGCCATTTCTATACTAAAATCTGCTGCCGCCGCGCCCCCTGCCGGGGTAAGCTTTTTTGTTAACAGATGACTCTATCGCGTTATAGACGCGACCTATTTAACGCCTGCGAAGTCTCGAGAGAACCAGGTCAATGGTTTAATACCAGAGACGGCACCATAGAAGCCGAAAGGCGACTGCGCCTCGATCTGGTTGTCCGCGTTCGCTCGATAAAATGGAGTGTAATCTTCGAGCAGCGTTAGCTTGATGATGAGCTGCTGTTTTGTTGTTGAAAGCTCTGCCCTGCGAACGCCGGCGCGAAAATGTTCCAGCGCTGGGGCGCACCTGAGCAGCGCGCGCGTAGCGCCCGCCGCACGCACCGCAGCATCGTAAACTTTTCTGGTCATAATTGGCAATCTGCGACAGCGACGATTTATCGTCGCGACTTGAATAGGAGTACGGCGAACCCCCGTGAACATGAAACACCGCGAACATAATTCCCGCGAACATGACTTCCGCGACGACAAACCGCCGGCGCTCGCAGACGGAAGGTTCCGATTCTGTGCGAACGGTTGTTGAGACGCGCAGGGGCATTGCCGCGCGAACGCCCGTGAAAACACCGGTGGCAGCGACCTGCGATAAAGCAGCGCCTGGTGCAGGCGAGTAAGCTAACGCCGCTCGAGAGTCCCACATTTCCACAGAGCGAGCGCGGCCAGCCAGATCGAGGTGCACCTGGCCCCCGCGTAGTGATTGCTATGTCGTTGCCCGCACCTGCACTGATAACATGTGCACCGGCATTTGTAAAACAGCCCTCTCGAGACTTTATTCGAGTCCAATAGACAGACTTATATCGCGATAGACAATCGTGACAAGAGCACACACCTCCGTAGTGATGCGCAGCGGCTTGAGTCTGTTGACGTACGAGAACGGTCAGGGAAGAAAGGCTTAAAAAAAAACATTAAATATATTTAATACGGCAGGCAGAAAGAAATACAAACATGGCAGGGACACGGACAAACTAGAAGGCGCGTTACGAAATACATAAATTAAGCGTAGACTGGAAAAGACAGATAATTAAAGCTAAAAAACGAGAAGATTGAGATGACGTCAACGCCGAAATAAGGCAATGGACTTGAAGCCCAGCCGGCAAAACTTCGGCAGTAGTCCTATAGGCAAAGCTAAGGACGGCTTTGCAGCATCGCGGGCGTACTAGCCGCGACGGCAGCACGCCCTGCATTAACCTGGCTAAAGCAAAATTCTCGCCCTGATCGAACGCATGAATGACTCTATTCTGTTTCTCTCGCATCTGCAGTAAAAAAAAAAGGGGAGCGCAGGTTTTTAATTTAAGCAATATAAAACAACCATTGAGCCGGCTAAAAATATTGGATGGCCGCGCGTCTATTCAGGATCGAGAGGCATACATCCTTCTGCAGCCGGATAAAGCGCATTGAAGGTCAGAGAAGCTAGGAAGCTTCGGTGCAGCAGTAGAACACCTGCTGAGTCGGCTAAAGAAAATTCAATGGTCGGCAGATTCTATTGTCTTGGGGAGCATACACCACTATATAGTGGCTACAGCATTGATTGAAAATCGGAGGCCTATAGCTTTGCGTGACATAAAAGACTAGCAGAGACAGTTAAGAAAACTTCAATGGTCTCGAGTCTATAGGTTTTGGGACATACATCACTTCTTATAGCCATGCTAAAACACGTTGAAAGTGCTCGTGGGAGACTTATAGCTTTGGTGACATAAAACAACTAGAGGGAAGTGCTCACTGGCGGCCGCATAGCTGTGGCCGCAAGAGCTGCTGAGCGCCTGCTGACGGCGAGCTTCCACAGTTCTTTCGTGATGCATTCCCGCACCCTCGGGTCGCGGTCTTAGCAGCCTATTAATGTGGGCTCGTTCGAGCGCGCGCTTTCTAGACACCACCCACAAATATGTGCGCCAGATGAATACTCTTATAGAAGTCGGCTAAAGAAAATTCAAAGGTAGTAGTCTATGGGTTTAGGGACATACACCTCACTCTGCAGCCGGCATATAAAGCTGCATCTCGGCTAGTCGCAGATCTATAGCATTAAGGACATACATATCTCTATAGCCTCACCCAAAGAATATTGAATCGTCACGCGAATCTATAGCTGCATAGCCATAAATTATTCTATAGCCAGCTATTGAAATCGGAATGAGTCGAGATTCTAGAGCTTTGAAGACATAAATGTTTCCAGTGTAGGTGGCTATAGCGGGTTTTATGGTATTCTTATGGCCCGACCATGGAGGGCCATGAAGGCAGATAGCTCACCATAGGATTTTCCATATAGACGTCCATAGGACCATTTTCGGCCATGACTACTGCGGTGGACTCACGTAGCGCGGTGAACTTTGAAGGTTGGGTGTGGTGACAAGGAACTTCTGAAGGAGGTTCTCCAGATTTGAAGCGAGCGAGTCCACACAGTTAGCTGGTCGCATCTATCGCAGTAGCCTTTCGGCTAAGGCGCCAGCTTAGGTCACCTGCTCAGCGAGGCAGGAGATTCTATTCCCTGCGAAATAAATTTCGGTTTTAAAGAAAGCGTCCTTGGGTATTCATAATTACAGATGCAGACATATAGAATACACTGCCTGAGATTTGGTGCTTGACCAATCATGCTTTAGTTTAGATAGTCATTTTTAATTCGCATTTGTAAAGCTCGGCTCACACGATTGAATGGCGTTTAAACACAAGTAGAATGCTGATATCAGTAAAGTAGACGTGGCGATAGCAAGTTCTCTTATACCGCATTACGAAAGCACTAAAGCGAATGCCGGGTACCGAAGTAAACGAGCTACATGGTGGCGTCTGCAGCGATAACTGCTGGAAATGAGAAAAAAAGGCGAAGTCAAATGGCATTTTGCGCATGCGTTTTCAGCGCTTTTTTACTGGTTCTGTATTTCTAATCTTTCAAACACAGGAGGCGAGCGCGTTGAGGCGTGTACCTACGTTGCCGGCGTTCTCGTCGGCGAGATAGGTAATCTAAAAAAATGCCTATGAAACATGGTAGTAGTCATAAATGAATGGACGAAATGTTAAGGCTGAGATGACTAAACTGTTTGCATTTGGTTTGAGTGTATCTGACGGTGCTTGTTTAGCAGAAAGTAAAGCATATACAGAACAGTTCACTTCAAGCAATGCGATGTATTTCTGTATAATTATGATTCTTTATTTTGTCATCAGCGAATTCACGAAAAAGGATAAACATAATAAGCATATATATCATTCGCCATTCGTGACTTCTTCTCCACTGGGTAATTACTGAGCCTCGAGGTAAAACAAATGTAGATACATATGCGATAACACCGTCTTTTCAACAATGCGCGATGTGCAAATATTTTAGTATACGAAAGTATGCATTCTAAAATTAAGCTATTCCACAGTTTCGTCCCCGTAATATACTGCCCAGCAAATTACTTGATAGAACTTTCAACTAAATTACAAAGAAGCATCAAGACAAACTCAGCAAACGTACGGTCATGCGATGCACGTGCTCGCCTTGTCTTAAGAAATTTGTTGTAATGTATATAGCCAAAGCGAAGGCCCTGACAAACGCACATCCCATGTGTCGATCTGGTATGATTTTGATTTAACTACAGGGCATGCTGCGACGCCAGCACGAGCGGCGCGTGCATCTACTGCTGACTGAAACAACCCGGCGTCTTGCAGATGCTTAACCCCGGGGCAGATTCGAGCTTTTTTCAAGCAATTGCCACGTGGAATGAACCAACCCAAGCAGCACGCTGTGAGATGGGCCATCGCTTTAGCGGGTGTGCTATGGCACAACCAGATTTTCGACGGCCGATCCCTGGACAAAGTGCTCGGCAACAGCAGTGTTTTGGTTCCTCGTCTCAGTGAATTTTGGTATTCACTTTATGCCGAGTCGCTGGCCATTCACTTTAGGCCATTGATGACTGGCCATTCACTGTTTGGCCAGTGACTGGCCATTGCACACTTGGCCAGCCACTCGACCATTCACTTTAAGGCCAGCGACTGGCCATTCACGCTGGCCAGGGACTCGGCCTATTCACCTCGGGCGAGTGACTGTGGTTGTCCCTTTCGGCCGCCCACCTAGCCCATCCACTCTCGGCCGAGTCACACTTTTGAGCCAGCCATTGGCCATTCACTCGTGACCAGCTCTCGGTTATTCGCCCATTTGGCCTAGCCACTGGCCGATTGACTTTCGGCCAGCGACTGGCCGAAAGTGGCAGCTGCTGGCCAACTTCATATGGCAATTGCCTCGCAGACGGCCGCCAAAATATTGGTGTGCCTCAGAAGACCGGCACTCCCGAGTTTTAGGGCTCAGGTTTGAAGAACTCCAACCCCAAAAACGCGCCGTATATGAGCGACGAGCGAAGCCGTTGCAAGGTTGCTCAATATTTATTGGACTTTTTGAGCACGCTAGCGTCTTACGCGACGCTGGTTGCGACCACAACCTCCCAGTCATCCGCGGTCCACAACTAAGATCCACTCGGTAACGCAGGAGCAAAAAAAAAGTAACTTTAGTTGAAGGGTCCGTGCAGCGATGTTGCCAGTTACAATACTTTCACTTTCACTTTACACAAGCTTGCTGGCACTGATGGAAAGAGAAGCCCTGGTTGTACACAGTTTTCCAGTTGTGTACGCTTAAGAGGTGTAAATCTGTTTGTCCCGGGCCCACTACCTACCATCGCGTATCGAGGCAAGCACCCTTCATAATGGGTGCTTGCTAACACCGTGGAAAAAGAGTGCTTGGCATGGAATGGGCGCCCGCTGTGGTGGCCCAGTGGATGCTGGGCCGCCCAGCCAATCCGGCGCCGGGAGAGTAATCACGCGACGTTTTGGTTAAGTGAAGTTCAAGGTCACATGACACTCTCTCGACGCTGGATTGGCTGGCGGCGTCCGCCGCACTCTCGGACAGAAGGGTGAAACGAGCGTAGGGCCCCAGTGATTATAATATAGGATTGTGTCCACAGGCACAATTATCAGAACTTGTAAAATTGTAAGCAAAATCGCGCACGCGTTTATTGCATGGCCTTGTTATTATTATCGTAGTGATTGCAGCTCGTCATGTTTACTGAACACATTTACACTTTTTTACGCTTAGAGGGATTGCCACATCTCCGCTTGACAGCCACGTGATAAAGAGATAATGAGTCTGCCACCGAACACAACTCTGCGGGTGTTACAGTAGAGCTCCTTCGCAAGCCAAAGATCACTGCTCCTGGGGCAATTGGGAAAGGGCTACACGGCACCCCTTTCTCGAACTCTAAGTGAGGCAAGCAGTTGGCCCCAAGCCTCATACTGCACGGCTGATTGAGATCATTCTAAGCATCTAGGCTGCAAACCGCTACAAACGAGGCAAGGGGAGCATTCATGTTTGGAGATCCAAGTGACATGCTTTGTTTGTTTCAGAGGATTGCAAGGCCTGTACGCTTCCCTTGCAACCTCAGTCTTCTTATGTGGATCTACTGATCGCTAGTGTTGGAAACAGGGTAGAGGGGGTGAGTCCTGGCCTTTGACTGAACGCAGCAGCAGTATTTCAGTAAGTGAAGCTCATTACGACATCAATTAGAATGTGTTAAATTTCAGACGATGCGATTGAACCCCTAAAAGACAAATGAAAAATACAATGTGGCGCTACATTTATGACATAAGAGACTGCTATCTTGCGCATACGTGACAACGGAAATATATCCCATAATGAACTTGCACTCTATGGCCAAAGAACAAATGTTTCAGTAGAAGACGCTATCCTCTTGTCTCACGTACAATCACGATTATAAAGAGTTCTGGAAGACGACTATGGATGAGGAACTTCGTACAGCTAAATTCTAAGCACCTCGCCTTCAGGAGGTCAGCATAAGTTATCACCCAGAAAGCAGTAACATTTGTAGCAGAAAGAAAAAAAACATGCCTCCGCAAAACCTATCATTCATTCTCTGAAAGCAAAAATGATAGCCTGATAATGGCTAAGGGAGAAAAGTACATTGCAAACTTTTAAAGCGGCTTTCACAAAACATCTCTCTCTTCGACCACATACCTGTTTTGCAAACTTTGTTCAAAAATTTGATTACGATCTGTCATTGGAGTTGTGTCCTGTCAAGTCAAAGAAGAAGCCTCTCCAGAGCAACCCCAGCGCGTTGGAGGCCTTATCGCACTGGATGCTGAACAGCCACTATGCTGCCAAAAACATGCACAGCCCTCTTCTGCAGTAAAACTGAGAACAAAGCGCTCACGATCCACACCAAGGCAGGGGCAGTGCCCAGACCGTCCAGCCTTGCTGGCGTAGAGGACACATGGTGTCGGTGGGATGCTCACGGTACAGTAAAGGATAAAGCACAACATGCACACGAAGGCCAAAACATGCTTGTTCTCGTCAACTGCTATTATTCGCTGCAATTAAGGCCATGAGCATCAGCCTCCACACAGACATAAAGTGCTTATGATTAAACAATGCAATAGGCGTCTACAGCAATGTAAAACGATTGAGGAATTACAATCGGCGCAACATCACGACATGAGCGTTGCCATATAATCTTAGCGACACTTTTGGGTATCTCTATTTCTGCAACAAGATGATCAGAGAATCGCAGGCGTTTTGTGAAATACTTTTATGAACGCAGGTGTTTCGTAGTGAAATACTTTTGCGATGTATTATGATACGCTGCTAGACTTGTGTATCTTCACATTTATTGTTGAAAGGAGTCGTTGATAGTTTGGAGGTAAAAGAGAATATGAAAAACTGATGCACTTGGCCTGTTTCCGCAATGGAGTGATTGCTTTGCTCTTTGGCATTTCACAGGTCATTGCAGACAGCAGCCTTCCAGTACATTTAAGGTTATTGTCAAAAAGGCGAGAAACAGCGTCCAAAAGAGTCAGAAGGCAAACAGGAGGAACGTTTGGGCAGGACACGCTTATTACAGTGCAGTCATCGTGGTCGCCAGTGTCAAAGTGAAAAGAGCAGGCGGGTTCTTAAAATGTATCAGCAAATGCTAGCCAAAGGGAGTGCGTGCTTTAATAAGAAAGTGCAAACGCTGACAAAAAGTTGGGAGCTCAGGTGCGCAGCACTGCGCTCAAGCATGACAAAATCTTTCTACCCTGCCACCTTGCGGCAGAAAGTAAGAAAACCGTATAGGGCTGCCATCAGACCGTAACGGTACATACTAATATTTGTCCCTTGGCCAATGTTAATTTTTTTGCCTCCTCCTCTATACTGAAAAACCAAAGATGAGCAAGGCGGCTAAAAGCAGGCAAACATACGTCTCGCATGAAGCGTCAAAATTAACTTTCATGAAGAATTTACATTTATGTCCAGTGGCTGACCATGAGCTCCCCTTGCCACACCAACCGGAGTGTTGTGTTGAAAAATCCAGCACGCAGCGCGACGAGAGCGTGGCGAGTTTATTGTTGCAGGGTTTTCACGGTGAGAAGGCACAGGCAAAAGGTGCTTTTCCGGCAATATATTTACAGCTATCTATGAGACATTGTTCGTTTTACCTTGCTGCACCCTCGGTAGTTACCCACATAGACAAAATGTCTCTGACAAAATATAAAATGAGCGTCTGCACGTAGAAACAATTCGGTACCAGCAATCCCGTGGCTGCTGGAGATAATTAGCGGAATGGACCCAGAATTGCTGCATAGAGAGAGGTGCAGAATTTATGTGATATTCAACTGAAAACAACTAGCCAATCATTATTCACTTTAAGCCCAAAATCTGCGGATCTGCACATACCAATATTTTGGCAGCTGTACAAGGAACCAAGTAGTGAATGTTGATTTTATTGCCGAATAGAAGAGATTTTCGTGTCATTAAACATGCAATGGTTTATGTATGGAAGGCTATGAGCAAAAATTCAATATTTAAGTGGGTAGTGCTGCTTCGGCAATGAGTAAGGATTACATCCTACAAGTCGTTTTATGGCGCGGGTTATTGCACATTATTTGAAGCAATAGAATTTAAAGAAAAAGGCTTTAGGTTATGCTGATGCTCTTTCAACTGGTGTGTTCGTGGGACTCGGCGGACATTAGTAAAGGAATAATTGGCTTCACAGTATGTTGACGAATGATTCAAAATCTGTTAGCTTTGTAATTAATGCTATAACGCGTTAAAATTGCAGTGCGTTAAACGCCAGTCAATATTAAAGGCTATCCCGATTTAAACACCACAAAAAGCCAAGCGGCTTCGAGGTATTTATTGGCTCAACTTTGCGTTTTTAAATATCGATGCAAAAACCGTGCTCAGCTTTGGGCCTAAGAATTGCGCCGTTAATGGTGGGTAGAAGAGGACAGCAGTCGTACCGGGCACGGATCGTCATTATCTCGGCAGTGTGTCCTTAGTGGAAGCATCGGCGTCATACTCCAGACAGTGAAGGTGCGTCCGTTGCAACCGCGTCCGCACGACATCCTGAGGCCTTCTCTCGAGCGCAAGATTTTGAAATTGGGCGACGAAAAGGCAGATTTTTAGCATTGAAGATCTCTGAAATTGCTGCTGTATCTCGCAAATTGTGTCAATTGGGTTAGTTCCTTATTATCTCACCGCCTTCTGAAACTAGAATTGAACCGCATGCCCCATGAAACCATTATTAAACATATTATTAAAATTTTGCTTAATCAGCTTTGAATGACATACTGCGAAGGATTTTCCTTGCGCAATGTCCTCCGAGCCCTGCACAAACACACAGTGAAGGCAGCATCCAAGTAACACTCACGCCGTTTTTTTAAAATTTTGTTTCGAATTAAATTAAAAGCTTTGCATATATGTATATAAAACATATATAAACTCCGGTAGCATGTGCATGCAGCCGTGCACCATCCAAGCATAGGTCCACACTTTTCGTAAAATCCGGGACTGGCGAAACTGGATCAAGACCGTTAGTAAAACTGGATCAAAACTCGGCAGGGCCAGTTCCACGTAAATCCAGCAGCACGGCATGCACCAAGGACCGCCAGAAATGACCGTTCACCTCGTAGTACACTCTTGTGCGGCTTTGAAGAGAGCGGCGTACTGCGGCTTTTGACGGTGAGTCTCACCTGCCTGCGCGGCTGGGACCTGAATAAATTTAATACAGCTTGCCATATACCACAAAGTAACAAAGAAAAGCCAGTAAATACATAAGCCTACAGCATGACATGTCCCAAGGACCGCTAGAAAGTCTCGCTCGATTCATAAGAACACTTCCAGGCAACAAAACCCGGCATTAAGGACCGATTGAATTTAGTATAAATGTTGCAGAAAAATAAGGATTTGTATTCAGCTGTGTCGAAACACGTAATCCAATGTAATAATTGTGGGGCCTTATAGAACACTACTGAAATAATCTTGCAGGTCCAGCGCATGCAGGCACTGGGACCTGCAATAAATTTAATACAGCTTGCCATATACCACAAAGTAACAAAGAAAAGCCAATAATACATAAACCTACAGCATGACATGTCCCAAGGACCGCTAGAAGTGTCGCGTCGACTCATAGAACACTTCATGCGACAAAACCCGGCATTAAGGACCGATTGAACTTAGTATAAATGTTGCAGAAAAATAAGATCCAGTACTCAGCGGAAGGGTCGCCACGGCGAGCGCACCAGACACGAGAGCGCCGACGGGAGAGCGCGCAGACAGGAGAGCGCCGTGACCTCGAGAGCGCACGGCACCAGAGCGCCGCGACACTCAGAGCGGCACGACATGAGAGCACCGCGACACGAGAGCGCGTGCCATTAGGGCGCGCATCGGCCGAGAGCGGCGTGCGCGCTTGTGAGTGATCGATATTGGAGCTCCTCAAACACATATTCTCGATAGCGGCAGTTTTCTGCACGTAAGTTAGTTGCCCAATATATTGTAAATTACAGGCAACATGCAGGGCGTTTTGTTTTATGTTTACCAAAACAAGGCTTGTTTAAAGTAGGGCTTGTGCTTTGTGGATCTTGTTCTTCGATATGTGCTGTTCAAGGTTGGTGGACTATTGGAGGTACCAACATGCTGCAAACATACGTTAGCAAACGAACTAAAAGTTGCAGTTTCCCAACATATTTTACCGTATATTGCTAAAATATGCATGCGTCCAACGATGGACCACCAATCACGCCAAGTCCGGCACAATGTGTTCCTAAAGTCTTTCGGGCAACATCATCTGGACACGTACAAGCTTAGTGGCCACATATCGAAGACGGAGCAGAGCTTGACATAGCAGAAGCTGGCGGATGTACTTCGTGGAGGAGCCTTCGAAGAACAGCAAGGCCACCTACTGTTCGAGTAGCGAAGAATCTGTGCAAGCCAGTTGAAGAGTACGACCAAAGGTGCATGCCAGATTACCTCGGCGGTTTTGCGCAACCATCCAACTCATTGAATTTTTTTTTTTGCAGTATCATGGAACGGCAAAATTGATAAACAACTATATTTTCGGAACTCCCCATATCTTGCTTTCTTCATTTCCGGAGCTTGCGAAAATTGTATTTTCTAGACTTCCCGCAGGCCTGCGGGTGTTCTCAACCAATAAAATGGCGTAATGCGTTCGATCCGAGAAAACATGTGTTTGAAGACTCTAACACCGATCACTCCGCAAGGCTGAGCACATTAGCTCTCGTGACGCGCGCCTCTAATGGCATGCGCTTCCTGCGGCCGCGGCGCTCTCCCGCCGTGCGCTCTCGTAGCCGCCGCGCTCTGGTGTCGTGCGCTCGTCGTCGCGGCGCTACGCCTGTCGCGCGCTCTCGGCCGTCGCCAGCGCTCTTGCGGTGTCGCGCAGCTCTCGTGTCGTAACAATGCCGTATTCAGCTGTGATCAAAACACGTGATCTAGTGTAACAACCGTGTGGCTCATGCGAACACTACTGAAGATAGCTTTGACCAACGAGAGGACCGCAAAGTGTATACTGTAAAGAATCAATACCAATGATGAAACCTAGAAATCTGTTGAATGCTCCTCCCCGTGTTTTGCCATCGAGTGGTAGTAGTTTCATGGCCTATATTTGGCTGCATTAGAAACAGGTGTGATGTCCGTCTGTAAGCTTTGAAATCTTGATGTTGTGCATGATATGTTTTATTTCCCCAGGTTGAAAGCTCAAGGGCATTTCCTGTCGCTCGTGTTAATCAGATTTACCCAGATGCTAGTAGGTTGCTTTTGTGCGTTTACTGTTTTTGGGCATAGTTAGGAGTTGTGACAGTATATAACGCTGTAAGGTCCAAGAAGGAATTCCTTCGCAAGGGCAAAGAGAATGTTGTAAAGAGTGACTTCATGTCCTCCCCCGTACGCCGCCTCTTTTGGGTCGCCTATTATTTTTTTGCCCATTAAAACTCAGCTGTGTTTAGCACACTTTCTGCGTTTGTGTCATCTTCCTGAGAACCCGTCTTGAATAGTTGTAAATTATTCGTGTTTAGCTCGTATAGCTAGCTTGCATCCTCGTTTAGCTATTTTTGTTCATAAATGCATGACTGTGTGGATTATATTGTAAGCTACATTGTTAATGACATGGCAATTAATAGCATGCATACTTGCATTGACTATATTCAAATAAAAGTATGACATTGGCTACCAACTCGACGTAATCATCAGCACTACAGTGCTGATGACTGAACCAGTTGGTAGGCTATCATTAAAGAGACAATCACGAAGAATATGGGAACAGAGGATACCAAACACAACACAAAGCGCTGTGTTGACTCTCCTCCTTCTTTGTCCGTCCCCTTCACACTCCATTCTTTATTAATACATATTTTTAATAATTGCTCGCTTGGTACTGCTATCTGTATAGGGTTCACTGGAACAACCCACCCAAGCCATCGCATTCACTTTAGGCAGCTCCTTTCTCACGGTGCCATCAGTTGAGAAGTGTGCAAGGTGGTGTCATTCTCTACTATTCTGATGCAGTTCCCCCAGGTTCCCAGGTTTCAAGCTCGCCGAGTCAATCTAGAGTCAGGCCTTCCAGCCTCGGCGTTAGGAAAAGTCAATTCCACTCAATTTTTAGACAGCAGGACACACCTACCTTATAGTGTACCTGAAAGAAGTTCAAACAGAGAGGAAACAAAAATGATTGGCGCATTTTTTGCATGCATCCTTTTCTTTTTGCTGAGAACATACATGGCATGCCTTTTTGCTGACAACATACAAGTCACATGCTACTGTACATTCAGTGGTGCGGCTTAACTTTATGAAGAACATGTATTTTGTATAACTTCGATGCTCTTGAGAAACGATTAATTAAAATGGGTTGACACAAATGGTATAAGCGTATGAACTGTACCTGGAGACATCTTCACATTTCCGCACATTGGAAAAGAGTACAGTAGGGTAGTGGGCTGCACTGCACAAATATACGAATTTATGTCCGCTCAAACGAGTTGGCATTTATTTATTTTCACTTTTGGATATTATTCTTTTACAGAAAAGAACAACCGGGCGCAGTACGGCGCGTAGCCTTTCAATCAACAGCAGAATATTCAGGTCGCTCAAGTTCATCCGTAGGCGCTTAAGTTCATTTTTTTCTACCTTTCTTTATGTTCCTGAGTCTTTCTCAGCGGTCTGCCTGCGGTGAAGGGCGGCCACACTGCTAAAAAACGTGACATCTAGTCCTTTCTTTGTTTTACGTCACACAACCGTAAACTTAGATAGTGTGCCGGTTCGGCAAACGCGAAGAGACCTGCGCAGTCTTTCGGTACGGCACAGGCATATTAGCTTAGGCAAAAAAATCATTCCCGGCTCGCTCTTGCAACGTTTTTCTCGGCTCGCCGCTTTACGAAACAACTCGGTGGCGACAGGGCCGCTGGGACAAGACGCCAGAACTCAGGCAGGCTGACCTGTGATTAACACATATCAGCCGGCGGCTGAACGTTTGGAACTGCCGTCGTGAGGGCATTTGAACGCTCCGCAAGGCGTCGTCGGAGGAGGTCGCTGGACGGCGCCCAGAACATGCTCACAGTTCTGCCGCACGGCAATCTCTCCTCACACCGGGGAGCGTGCCACAGGTTTCGAAGAAGACACGCTCTTTTATCGAACGGGGAAATAACGCAGGGCAGTAGCTATGGTTAAAGGTGGAGCATAGACTAGCTTAGCGCTACGGCACACGACAAAGTTTGAAACAGCAGCCCACTTCGCAGGAACAAAAGACAGTTGCTTACCGGCGTTTGCACGAGTCGTCCATGCCAGTCCTGAACTTACGGGCGTTGGCAAGACGGCAGTGTTCCCAGCTCTCAGTCATCGCTTGCGGTATTCTCTGAACACGGTATTCGTTAGGAAGATATCTAAAACATCCGCTAAAACGGCTAAACGTAAAAAGAAAGGAGGCTCTGAATCCTCTGAACTTCCAACGACCATTCAACCGAGCCCAACGGAAGCTGATTGCGTGCTTAGCGATGGTCTCTGCGCGGTCTTCAAGAGTCTCTTTTTTTCTTTTTTTAAACGATGCTGAGCAAATTAATATCGCGTTAGTAGAGAAATAAGAATGTCACTGCAATAATAATGCACAACATTACAAAAAGCGGAGTAAATCTTAGGTTTTATTTAGTAAACTTTTATGTTTTCTTTTTGTGTGAACTGAAACCGAAACGAAATGCGCACAACGTTTCCTCCATTGTGGTCGCATTGCGTGTCTGTGTGCGAGCGCGCGCGGATGCGTCCGCGTGCATGCGTGTGCGCGTCTGTGCTTTGTGCATGCTCGTGTCGTTCGCGCGGGCATGCGTTTGTGCGTGTGAATGCGTGTGTACGCGCGTGCGCGCGCGCGTAGCGTATGTGCCTGCGCGCGCGCAAGCGTCTGTTTGTGCTTTCTACTGAACCGCGCCAGCAAGAAGACCAACCCACGATGTCCATGGACAGTTATAAACACAAAACTTATTTATTATTGATATTATTATTGTTATTAATAGTATTAATAACGATTGTTAATATTATTATTATTAATATTATTATTTTTATTATTATTATTATTATTGTTATTATTGAAGCGTGGCCCCGGAGTTTTTAGACTCAGGACCGTAGAATTTTCTATATAGGCGGGTAAAGAAAATTTATTGGTCCCCCGACTCCAGACACAGGGACCTAGACTTTTCTAATGGCTGGCTGTAGCCGTTTTTGCGGATTTTTAAGGCCAACCTCACAGGGCCAGGCAGGGAGGTGATAGGGAATGCCATTGCACTTTTTTCATAGACGTACCATAGACCATTTTTGTAACGGGATGTCTCGGACTGGTTTATTATGGTTCTGCCTCTTTATGTGAGTTATTGCGCATGTAATCTTATTCTCAAATAGAATATTTTACCTGAGGTTGACAAGGTCATGGAGAGGTTCTAGCAGCGTCATGTAATATTTGTGAAAATATTTACTTTATTTTATTTCATGTTATGCTGCTTCAGATATAAACTCGAGGCTAACTGATTTTCTTACCGTGCACTTCCGTCAACAAATACTTGTAAAAAATGCTAGTATTGACGTTTCTGCATGGTTTCAATTTCTCGAGTAACGGAGTAACTTGTAAGAAAATTGAATATGAACCTCATATATAAAATATTGTTTGCAAAACATAAAACTTGTATGCAAAAGAGGCACTTTATTATCAGCGTACTTGCGTGTAACATTACCGCTGGACATAAAAAATAAGACTGGTAACAATTGTCGCTGTTCAAGTGAGAATTCGAACCTGTACATTATGAAGAGAGCCGTATAGAAGCTTTCCAACCCTTTTCGTATTATCTATTTAGCACCTCTTCCACACCCTTCACTGCATGGAGGTGTAACACGTAGCAGGCAACCTTCGGTAAAATTATGAGGGGTGTATTACCAGATTTAAGTGGCAGGACAGTGGTGTAGCCGAGGTGGTGGCCATGGCAACACCGCATGTTACCTCTTAAATGTAAAAACTTGTACTCGTAACTTGGTGCGGGAGTTTGATTACTCCCGGAATGTAGTGGAAGCGGATGCGTTAAAATAAAAATAAAAAAATAGAAGAATCGCGACAAATTTTCAACTTCGGCATTTTCACCCGACGCTTGTCAGTCTGAGAAGGTTGCAAGCACTGCATAAAGCTCCCATTAGATAATAAAAAGAACACATGTGCATTGACTTCTTTGTACTATTCATCATTATCGCCGTTCTTGTCCAGCTTGCTTGCACCTTTGCATTAAATGCATTATCATCACAACCTCAAATTGTAGGCCGTTCACGCTTGTTTGTGTTAAACTGGTGGCAGCTGATAAAACCCGTTGCTCTACTTACGTCTAAAATCTGGCTAGCTCGGTTGGTAGAGCGCTCCACTGGAAATGGAGAGGTCCCTGGTTCGGTACCAGGACCAGGCGGATATTTTTCGGTCGCGCACCGGTCACCTAGCTGTGTTTAGAAATTTGCGTTTGACCTTTATCAAACTTGTTCCCCTCCTCCAGGGAATACTCTCGCCATCGTTGCGCAGTTCGCTTGCATCTTTGGATTAATTGCAATATCAACATATGATTCTCGGTTGAACTGCAATCACAAGAATTCAACCAAAATCACTAGTTCAAGAACATCAATGCGAACAAAAACTCGCCACATTTCCTACGCAGCTCTGCAGGCAGTTTCCTTTGGCAAGATGGTGCGCGTTCTCTGCTGTGTACCATCTTCCCTTCAAGCGCTCCTAGCAGTCAAAACAAACCGTTTGCACGAGAAAAGCAGCAAAGTTGAGAAGGCGGCGTCAAGTCTGAGCACCCTCCCTCCTCAACTCGAAGAAGGATGTGGTGCGCTGACGTTTCGGCCGCCAGTCAGACAGCATGTGATAGGCGTCACCGAGTAGAGAGCCTAGATTGCAGAGAGAGAACATCTCAAGCCTAAGAGATCTGTCGCGACTCGCAAGTGCGCATCTACTACGTTTTCGCATGGCGAGGAGAAAAGCAGGAGGAAAGGCAGAGATGTTTGCAGACGATCACCGCTTTAGGCTCGTTCTCGCAGCTCGTAGGCTCGTATTTCAAATGGGGCCCAATGCGGCCTAATGCGGCCTAATGCGGCCCAATGCGGCCCAATGAGGCCCAATGCGGCCCATAAATAACGTGACCCTGATTGAGCAGATGGAAACTCCCTGTATTACAGGCTCTCTATCAGCTGGCCTGCTCCTTTAGCAAGACTGGTGCTTTGGGGGGGGGGGGGGGTTACCGCTCAGCGGACGCCGAGGAACGCCGCGCCTTGACGCTTGCCGTAGCTATTCCCGGATCGTCGATCGGAAACTCGACGAAAATTTAAGCAAGGTGCCGTCGTTGACGGAAAGTCGACAAACAACAAACCATCACGACGTGCCGATCAGAAGCCCAACGGAGAGACCCGTGTTTTGCCCAGCACCGAAAAGTGCCTACATAAAATTTTCAACACGGTCGTCGAAGGCTTTCGACGACCGTGTTGAAACGGAGCAACGACACCCAGCATTTTCGCATATGCCCGCACTGTATAGCAGTTAAATACGCTCTGCGAGTCACCAAGAAACATCTTTGATTCTTTAGGAACATAACGTGTTTAAGCAAAAAATATTATAATGCCAAGCTATGTAGTATCTTCAGAATGTGACGTGTTATATCAAGTGAGTTGCTGCTGCGAAACGGTTGTGAAAACACATTACACGTTGAGTTTCTTGTTGATTTTTGACTAGTAATAAGGAACACATAAAAATCATACCAGAAATTCAATATAAGTTTTTATAAATGTATGGGAGCCATTGACACTTAATAATAAATAAATAAAAATAAAGAGATAACACAAAAAAGTTCCCAAACCAGTGAGTATAAAGCAGCTTGTCGGTTTAATCACTTCGACAGAGACAAATGCCAACAGTTGCTTTTCTATATTTTCTATTTTTTGTCACAATTAAAGTTTCATGGTTATTTCGCTAAGTCCAGTCGCTGGGAGTTGCTTCCAGATGTTGACGGAACGAGATGTTTTCGCAATCGGATAAATAGCTCGTACACTTGTATACAAATATTTTTACAAATGTTCGAAACTACAAAAAAGGCAAGAGGCTAACAATAATTTGTATGTACACAGTCCTACACTCTAAATGTACTAACGAGTACCCCAATAGACTACTTAAATAAGTGTGCTTGAAAGCACGTACCGATCTATATGATAAGTATAAGTTATTAGTATGATGAGTACGGTTATAGTGTAGTCTGACTACAGTTCAAGTGCATGTGCTAGTTTTGTATTTACCTGTATACTTTCTGTACGTCACACTTTATACATAGGTACATATTATGTAAGGTTTTTTTCATTAAGCAAATTCACTGTCCGTGTAGAATAATAAACATATACTATTTCCAAATAAGAATAGGTATGGGGAAAGGTCACCATATAAGAAAGTGTATTTAGCCATATACGGCTAAATATTGGAAAAGCACGCCATACACGGAACTACATATAGCCATTTATAGAAATAATCAGCACCATATATATATATATATATATAAGATATATATATATATATATATATATATATATATATATATATATATATATATATATATATATATCTTCCCTCACCTTGCCCTAAATGGCATCCCCTTGCCATAAATGCCCCAATTTGCTGCTTTAGATTGCAAAATCTTATATTTTTTATATAAATATATATGGCCGCGTACGCCATATATCTGGCCCATATATCCCATTTTTGTAAGGGTTGTTAGTTAAGTCGTCTTTTCTAGTCACAGGAGACATGACAGTCACGTAGCAACGCTCCGGCGCAATCCACTGTCATTAATGGCTGCCAAGATAGAACAGAGAAGAAGCTGTGATTCATAAATTCACGCAATATGCCGTGAATATTTTGTGCGAGGCGTGTCCGTTTTCAACTCAGCTTCAACCACGCTGACAGCTGGGCGTTCCTCGGCAGACTGAATCATGAGAGAGGGAGGTAAAAACTGACATGCAGCGTCTCAAACATATAAAAGGTATGTGCTACGTTCCTTTTCCCGAATCTTTTTTATTTTTTTTCGCGTCAGATCAAGACGTATCAAGCACAACTATTGAGACTTTGCAGTGTTCATGGTGTTCTTACCTGCAGTGTCGGTTTCCTGTTTGTCATATTCAATGCACACCAGCTCCTTTGAGCACTTCATTCAGTTCCCAACTCCTAAATTTAATTTTCCACGCTTAACGTTATAGAGTCACCTTCATCCTAGCAAGCTCAGACATATGCGCACGCTCCACATTGTTTGCTAAAATTTGATATGTGATGTTTACACTGAGGCAAACATTTTCTTTTTATTTCGGACTGAACATTTCTGGACCTTGACAAAACTGCAGCTTGGGCGAGTTACATCTTACCGATTTCACACCGCGGTGTGTACGGTGTGTTTTCTGTGTGTGCTAATTGTGAGCTACGTGTGTGTTAATTGTAAGCTGTGACATCGGTAACACTTTTCGGCTCCCCACACAAAACAAGGTCACTAGTAAACACGGACAACTAAAAATCGTAACGTTTTTCCCATTCTTTTTTTACAACCGCGAACATGTGTTCTTTGCTGCATCGAGTGTCTTTCCGTTTTATACTAAAACAATACTAATATATTTATTTAACACTTTTTTACACCATATATTTTTTAACAGGCCAACAGTACCATCCTATGCCGACACATAGTTACTACATTCCTCCAGGTACTTAGCTATTTCGGAGTTCTCAGGGTAATTTTACTGCTTTCTTAAGCTCATTTAAACGTTCAGTTACACAACGTTTAGTCTGGTTGACATAATAAAATCCGCACGCCACCGGAGTGTCACATACGACACCATCGAGACAACCAACGGAACCATCTATGTGTTTCTTTGGACACTCGCGTCGCTTACTTACGAACAGTGTCACCTTGTCAACTTATAATAACATTTGAGGACTACTTTCATATTGAACTTTCTTGCAATGGACATTGAATTTTGAGGGAATCAATGCAAGAACACAACACGCACTATCTTGTCAAGTTTAGTAGACGTCTTCTCCTCTTTCCTGTCGTATCTTTCAATTTCTCGGTTCCGGAAGATTAGGGGACTGACGGCCACAGCGGAGGCCTTGAAGACAACCAGCGGAGCGTGTGAGTGACTGACCAGATCAACTTGATGAGCACGCTCTAAGGTTCGGTCATAGGACACAATCGGAGGGAAACCTTCCCTAGGAAAGAAAAACGTTCGAAAGCGGACCAGGGTATGGCATATGCCTTGAATCTAAACATTAAAAACACGTCACCTTGAGTGTCCTGTAGGGACAGCCCTTTAGTCATAGGAAGCATGGAGTCGTGATGTAACGCTCCGGCGTAATCCGCATTTAGTCGTGGTGGTATGATGCCCGAATTTAGACTGGTGTAGCGCGGTGCACATTTGTTAACACTTCACTCAACCGAAAAAACTGCGTATAGCAAAATATATTCTCTATTCACCAAATTAAAACGGAGCACACTTCGTTTATGTAGAATAGCGTCTCGATGTGTAAGATTCGAGCGACCCATTGCACTTGAATTTAGGTGAAGCAATATTAAGGGTATAGTTATCGTTAAAAGGGCACAGCAAGGTGTGTTGTGATTTCTTTTAGGGCGCACTGTCAGCGTAGGCGCACTAGAAACGACTAGATAACTGAAAACACAATCACGCATGGACTCTGTTTTTTCTCTTTAAAAGCTCTACCGAACATTGCGACGAGTATATTTTTACGTCTATATCAGAAAATAGTCGTATATGCAAGCTTGGTTGCGTTTTTAGTAGAAGAAATGGCCACGCACGAATGTAATATCAGATGTTTATGACGCCTAGAGCGCGCACATGTAGTCAGAATAAAAAAAAATGAATTCAGCTTACATTTTAGTCTTCCCTCTCCTTTGCCAAAACTAGTGGTAAATTATTTTAAAGCCCAAAATGAAACGCTATAATATAATACCACTGAGGTTCGGGAATTAAGCAATATTATCATTGATATTTACTCAAAAATGAAACAATTTCACGAGCTGTTTGTTCATTTTACCCCAGCACCAGATACCTTGATTTCTACGACGGTTACGCACCAATGTTTGCACACATATACACCTATATTACACATGAAGAAAATAAAATGTTCCGTGTAACGCACTCTCCAAGGTCTGGTTACTACTGCATAACTTGTAAGTCTAACTTTATAGTCCCAAACTTTTGTGTGCCAATGACATTTGTGATGTGTACCGCGTGCATTTCTGCATCGATGCAACGTTTTTGCTAAAATCCTCATATCACTTCTTGTATCATTTCTACACAGTGTAAACAGTTAAAAAAACGTGCATGAATGCGTTAATATAGAGTAAATAAACAAATTACGCTGCTAACTGCTAGAATGTCTCAAGTCATGCCGCATGTTACAAGGATAGGCAAATGACGATCTGCTCTAGAAAGCTGCCCCACACTCGATTGTCTACTGTCGCGATTGACAAGTATTCATAGAAATACAAGCACGTGAAGTTTGTAAATATAAATACTTTCCTTACGAAAGTACAGAGGTATATCCAAAAAACTGAATATTTTCTGAATGGGAAACGTCTTATTATAAGTACAACCTTAAAAATGTTTCCTTGGTGGCTTTCAAATTTTGCTTGATATTTTATACGCCTATATTTATGTAAAATATAAGTATTCCGGCACTTGGCAATTGTCATAGCGATGTTCGCCGAGAAAATTTCATCTCATAGATAATAATTTGAAGATACACAAGGCAGCCGCAGAGGAAAACGTACCAGCAAGCTATTATTATTAAGGTACTGGTCCTGGCAGTTCTGATCGACTCGCCTCTCACGCACAACGCCTGTCCCCCAGGGCAACTGCCGGCAGCTCCGCCGCGTGTGCGCTCGTGACGGGACATGAGAGATAAAGGCACCCGAAACTTGTATGCGAGTTAAGATCTCCAACCAAAGCTTGTTTGGATCAGCGAGGCTGGATAGTAGTGAAGTCACAGCTATGGCATATCCTGATCCTAGCCGTCTTGCTCAGCCCTCTCTCTTTTATTTGCCTTCTGATATTCCTGCAAGGGAACCATAGCTTTGCTGCCCCTTACACCTCTTGCATCCCCCCCCCCCACACACACACATACACACACACTCCAAAAACTGGACGGCCTGGCAGATTCAATAGCATTTCAGGCCCTCTTATTCATTCGGGTAACCCTGTAGGCACAGAACGACTGGGCTTATTGCTTAGCAAAAACGTTGAGAAAAAGAAGAAAAATTAGCCACAGCGCTTGCTGACTTGTGGAATTCGCAGAAAAGAGAGATAATAAGACGCACCTAAACTTGCGCGTGCCTAACGATATTAATTTTTTTTCGACTATTAACTTGTGTCTTTGTGTATGTTTCGCCGTTCTTGACACGGGCGTCGACGGACATTGCACCGCTGCTTGCGCCTCTGCCGGGGTAAGCTTTTTTGTTGTCAGGACACTCTATCGCGTTATAGACGCGACCTATTTAACGCTCATGAAGTCTCGAGAGAACTGTGTCAATGGTTTAGTCAGAGACGCAGCAATCACGAAGCGAAAGGCGACTGCGCCTCGATCTGGCTGTCCGCGTTCGCTCTGATAAAATGGGAGCGTGGGACTCCTCGAGCAGCGTTAGCTTTCTGATGATGCAGGACGCTGCTTTGTCGTTGAGAAGCTCTGCCCTGCGAACGCCGGCGAAAACGTTCCAGTGCTCGGCGTACCCTATAGGCAGTAGCGCCTGTCAGTGACCACCCGTGCAGCATCGCAACCTTTCTGGAGCCTATTGGCAATCTGCGAGCGCCGACGATTTATCGTCGCGACTTGAATAGGAGCATTTTATGAACCCCGCGAACATGAAACACCGCGAACATGGACTCCCGCGAACATGATCCCCGCGACGACAAACCGCCGGCGCTCGCAGACGGAAGGTTCCGATTCTGTGCGAACGGTTGTTGGAGGACGCTGCGTAGGTACGCCGGGCGCTGGAACGGCTTCGCAGCCATTCGAAGGGCAAAGGATTCGCGACGACAAAGTAGCGTCTTGCATCTTGAGTAAGCTAACGCTGCTCGAGAGTCCCAAGCTTACATTTCCACAGAGCGAGCGCGGCCAGCCAGATCGAGGCGCACTCGGCTCTCGCGTCGTGATTGCTATGTCGTTGCTCCACCTGCACTGATAACATGTGCACCGGCATTTGAAACAGCCCTCTCGAGACTTTATTCGAGTCCAATAGACGACTTTATATCGCGATAGACCGTCGTGACAAGAGTATAATACACCTCTGTAGTGGCGCAAGCAGCGGCTTTATGTTCTGTTGACGCCGCGTCGAGAACGACGAAATATACATTAAAAAAAACATTAAATATATTTAATACGGCAGGCAGAAAGAAATACAAACATGGCAGGGACACGGACAAACTAGAAGGCGCGCTACGAAATACATAAAATTACAAAATAGACTGGAAAAGACAGATAATTAAAGCTAAAAAACGGAAGATTGAGATGACGTCAACGCCGAAATAAGGCAATACGCATGGAAAGCAGCCGGCAAAACTTCAACAGTAGTCCTATAGGCAGCTAAGGACGCTTTTGTGATCGCGGGCGTATAGCCGCGACGACGTACGCCCCGTTAACCTGGCTAAAGAAAATTCTCGCCCCGATCGAACGCATGAATGACTCTATTCCACTTTCCTGCATCTGCAGTAAAAAAAAAAGGGGGCGCGGGTTTTTAATTTAAGCAATATAAAACACCATTGAGCCGGCTAAAAATATTGGATGGTCACGAGTCTATAGCTCGAGAGACATACATCCTTCTGCAGCCGGATAAAGCGCATTGGAAGGTCAGAGGCTATAGCTTTGGTGACATAGAACACTATTGAGTCGGCTAAAGAAAATTCAATGGTCGTGATTCTAAAGTTTTGGGGACATACACCACTCTATAATTGGCTAAAGCACATTGAAAAATCGGAGGCTTATAGCTTTGGTGACATAAAACACTACAGAGACGGCTAAGAAAACTTCAATGGTCTCGAGTCTATAGGTTTTGGGACATACAGCACTCTATAGCCGGCTAAAGCACATTGAAAGGTCGGAGACCTATAGCTTTGGTGACATAAAACACTAAAGGAAGTATTCACTGGCGGCCATAGCTGTGTGCAAGACTGCTGAGCGCGTGCTGATGGCGAGCTTCCACAGTTCTTTTGTGACGTGCATTCCGCACCCTCAAGATTGCCGGTCTTAGCAGCCTATTAATGTGGGCTCGTTCAGAGCATGCGCTCTAGACATCACCCACAAATATGGCGCCCAAGTGAATACTCCTTATAGAGTCGGCTAAAGAAAATTCAAAGGTCGCGAGTCTATAGATTTAGGGACATACACCACTCTATAGCCGGCTAAAGCACATTCAATAGTCGCAGATCTATAGCATTAAGGACATACATATTTCTATAGCTCGCTAAAGAATATTGAATAGTCGCGAATCTATAGCTGCATAGCCATAAATTATTCTATAGCCAGCTATTGAAATCGAGATGGTCGAGATTCTAGAGCTTTGAAGACATAGATATTTCCATAGGTGGCTATAGCGGGTTTTATGGTTTCTTATGGCTGACCATAGAGGGCCATAGAAGGTGATAGCTCACCATAGGATTTTCCATAGACGTCCATAGACCATTTTCGTATGAGTACTGCGGTGGACTCACGTAGCGCGGTGAACTTTGAAGGTTGCGGTAGACAAGGAACTTCTGAAGGAGTTTCCAGATTTGAAGCGCGCGAGTCCACACAGTTAGCTGGTCGCATCTATCGCGGCCTTCGGTTAAGGCACTAGCTTAAGTCATCTGCTCAGCGAGTAGGAAATTCTATTCCTGCGAAATAAATTTCGGTTTAAAGAAAACGTCCTTGGGTATTCATAATTACAGAAAGACATATGAGATACATACCTGGTTGAGATTGTGACCAATCAAGCTTTAGTTTTATGTCATTTGTAATTCGCATTTGTAAAGCTCGGCTCACAATTAAATGGCGTATTAAACACAAGCAGAAAACAGATCTCGTAGTATATGACGCATACAGTTCTCTTACCGCATTACGTAAGCACTAAAGCGAATTCCGGGTACCGAAGTAAACGAGCTACACATGGTGGCGTCTGCAGCGGTAACTGCTGGAAATGGAAAAAAAAAGCGAAGTCAAATGGCATTTTGCGCATGCGTTTTTCAGCGCTTTTTTACTGGTTGTGTATTTCTAATCTTTCAAACACAGGAGGCGAGCGCGTTGAGGCGTGTACCTACGTTGCCGGCGTTCTCGTCGTTGAATGGGTAATCTAAAAAATGCCTATGAAACGTGGTAGTGTCATAAATGACTGGACGAATGTTGGGCTGAGATGACTAAACTGTTTGCATTTGGTTTGAGTGTATCTGACGGTGCTTATTTAGCAGAAAGTAAAAACATATACAGAGAGTTCACTTCAAGCAATGCGATGTATTTCCTTCTAGTAATTATGATTCTTTTTTTTTGTCTAGCGAATTCACGAAAAAGAATAAACATAATAAAGCATATATATCATTCGCCATTCGTGACTTCTTCTCCACTGGGTAATTACTGAGCCTGAGGTAAAACAAATGTAGATACATATGCGATAACACCGTCTTTTCAACAATGCGCAATGGCAAATATTTTAGTATACGAAAGTATGCATTCTAAAATTAAGTATTCCACAGTTTCGTCCCCGTAATATACTGCCCAGCAAATTACTTGATAGAACTTTCGCTAAATTACAAAAGCATCAAGACAAACTCAGCAAACGTACGGTCATGCGATGCACGTGCTCGCCTTGTCTTAAGAAATTGTGTAATGTATATAACCAAAATAAGGCCCTGACAAATGCACATCCCAAGTGTCATTTTGTTAAGATTTTTGCTTTATACAGGGCATGCTGCAGACGCCAGCACGAGCAGCGCGTGCAACTCTACTTGCGGCCCCTGGCTCCTTGGTAGATGCTTAATTCTGCGAAATGTATTTGCGCTTATTTTCAACAATTATACGTGATGAAACCAAGTCATCGTAGACAGTACACGGGAGTTCCAAAAAATGACTGTTTACTATGGGCGAGATAAATCACAATTTGATATCCCGAGATGTAGAAAAAATGTTTTCGAAGCCATAATTTCTGTCAATATGCTACCAGCATTTTAGATGTGAATGTTTCATAAAAATTCGCATTTAAGCATTTTCCATTCTGCCGTCGTATAACCACATTTTGACTTTATTATAATCTTCATATCGCCTCTTCTTAAGCACGTTCAGCGAGCAATCGCTCAATCTTTGCATTTCTGAAACTTCCATCCAGCAAACGATGAATTTGTTTTCTTCGCTGACTTCAATCTTTCGACAAACTTCATTTGGAAATGAAATGCCTCAACGATTCGAACGTTTCCTGACAGCCGGCGTGGGGTAGTGGCCTGAAAGCGAAATTTGCTTCAATTGGTTCCGCTAAAACAAGTAATAAACAGTAGAACAAACAGTTTGATTACGACTTTTTTGTTCCCGAACGTTGACGGAACTTATATATCAATCAAGCACGGCTTATTCCTGGTCAATTCATCTTAGGCACCACACGGAGGAGCCCTACAAGAAATGACGGCACGCAAATAGTCAACAAAATCCGTCAACACGAGGCAAAAAGTAATAATAAACAAAATATGAATGAACTTCGTTGGAAACGTTTGTCGAAAAAGTTGTCGGAGAGTGTCAGCATAACCACGCTTACTCCTGAGAGGGTCGGGAAGCTCCTGGAAGGGGCCGAGAAAGGCAGGAAAGAACGACGAGAATGTCAAACGAGAAACGCCCGCGGTATATAAAACGCAGCAAAATACCAATATATATCGTTGGGAGCAATCGACAGCTACTCGCCGTCGGCGACATTGAAAGTTTTAGCGACCTGCACTGGCACGCGCGCGCTGCGCATCTATCGTTTGGCCGATGATCCATAGTGGGGCCAAGAGACCAATACCCCAATTCGATGCGCCCGCTTCAACTTCCCTGAGACTTATCGGGGAAGAAACGCTGGAATAAAAATAACAGGAGAGTTCTTTCCTTTCGGATACCAGACTGCGTTGGCTAGAGCCTTCGTACACAGCGAGAGCAACGTCCGTTCTTGTGAACGCGAGATTAGTGAGTTTTAGATTTGCTCATACGCGCCAATTGAAGCGCTTCGCGTTTGCGTTAGTGTTGAATGTTCCACTTTGTGCTTGCGCGGAGGCCAGAAGGCGATCATGTATTGTCTCAAAGTATTCACCCGCATGTGCAGCGTGTATCACGCAACGTTAACACGAACGCAGAGACCTTGGGTTCGCCAATAAACGCAATACTATAACTCTCTATTGTGGAAACACACCAAGTAACAAAGGTTAGGCATCCATCTTAGAAAACAAAGCTGCCCGCCATGAACATTTGGCGCCATCTACATTACTGATGGCATCGGTAATTTAGATGGCGCAAAAGTTTATGGCTGGGTATAGTGTGGTGTTATTTGCCATCAGTGATAGCACACTAGAAAACACTTACTTAGTAGGGGTGTAAAACGTTTCATGCTCATACGCAACACCCCAAGAATGAAGGCGTTGCGGGAATGGCTCAAATTACTTATGCCGCAGCTTTTAAGCAAATGCGTTCGAAAAAAACAGCTAAGATCACCCACCCGGGCTTTAAGAAAGCAGTAATAGGTTGGCATGCCGGCTCTTTATTTAGTTAATGGACACTTTAAAGTAGCACATAGGCAGCAGAAGCCCACCTGGGGAAATATGGGGTCTCCATTTGGCCCGCGTGGCCCACATATGTCCTAGTGAGTTTTCCAAGTGTTTATTATGTTTGTATGTTGTGATATGCAACAATACAAATATAAATGTTAAAGAAGCTACATGACTAACAAAATTCACTGGAATATTTATAGTTTTAATCGTGTCAGCCTTAGTTTGGGTGTTTATTTTTTATTGTCAACAAAGGAGGCAACTTATTTAGACCGGTGATTATGTTAATATAAATATGTAGCCTTGCCCTTAGGTGTAGCTGTAGCTCGTAAAGAACATTTCTACAATTGAAGCATGTAGACATATATTAGTGAAAAGTTAACGCTGAACTCCTTTGTTGCCTCTACTGGTCTATCTAGAGACGCTGTAGCAAAATAAGCGATTACATCTAGAAACTCAAGAGAAATCATTCAGGCGTGGAAGCATAACGTTTAACTTCAGGATGTTGATGAGATACTAGCGGTTCTCATGCTTTAGTTCTCCTGTTATACAAAGGGAGATCTTATTATTAAATCTCCAACATACATTTTACTTATTGGCACGACTGTTAGTGTTTGTTTATTCTTAATTCCAGTGGCTTCCGTGCTAGAAAAACACGTAATCGCAGGGCGAGCAGCGCCTTATCGCTTCCTTCCTATCGTCTTCGCCCTTTGCACAAACACGGCATACATGGCAAGACATGCTATTGCCCCCTTTGCCCCAGTCGCCGCCTCTCACACAGTAGCGGCTCCAAACCGCAGCTATCCTGACCGTCTCTTCGGGGTTTTGAAAGGTTTTTGGGCGCGCCTACAAAGGCCAATTGACAAAGTAATGTTTGGAGGTGGGCAAGTCGGGGGTGCATAGTAAACATATAATTAAAACGGCACAAACGATCACAAGGACAGTTAGAAGAAAGGACACATCCACTGCGCTGACTCACGACTTGCTCTCTTTTTCGCCTTCATAAAAACGTGAACACAAAAAGACAAAAAAAAGAAGAATCCCACATGTAGGACATCTTCACTGCCATGTGCCATCCGAAAAAATTCTCACAGAAAGTAACAATGAAAAAGAAAGCAAATTAAATATTATAAAAATACTGTAAAACCCTTTATTTTCGCGCCCCTTTTTTCGCGAATCGGTTACAGAGGTAACAATCAAGGCCCCTAAATTTCGCGAATTCCAGACGCCTGCATTGAAACTCTTAAGGGTCGAAATTTTCGCGTGCCCTTAAATTGCGCGAATTTTTCAATTCGCGAAATTTATGAAAATTGAGGGCTCGCGAACATTAAGGGTTTTACAGTAGTAGAGAAACAATGTATAGTTATTTCTTTCTCTACTATTTAATTTAATTTTTATTTGTTTTACTAATAGAACTTTACGTTAAAAATTTTTTCGGATGGTTCATGAGAGTGAAGATGTCCTACATGGGGATTCTTCTTTTTTCTTTTTTTGTCTTCTTATAATGATGTGTTTTGAGAAGACAAAAAATATATTAAGTCGTGAGTCAACCCTGTGTCTGTGTATCTTCTTCTTGTCCTTGTGTTCGTTCGTGATTTTAAATGATATATTTACAATTAGCAAAAACAAAGTTCTATCAGAGCATTTCAATTCAAAAGCACGCAATAGTGTTATTTTCTATGCAAGCGGCGCATTTTATAAAAAAATATTTTGTAAAAGCAATTAAAAAAAATGTAGTTCTCCTAAAGCACCTCTCCTACTGCTATTCTACAAACAAAGCTTCAAAATTAAGCACCCTAAATTACTTCGACTAAAACAAATTTCCAAAAACATGTTCTGAACGACGCAACAATTTCTGCAGGTAATCATCGAAATCTTTATGCATTCGTTTGCATATTTTTAATGCGAATTATTTTGTCGTTAGTGCTTACAAAGTGTCATGTACAATCATGTAAATACTTAATCGCACCACCCTAAAAGTGTCTCGTTTTACTTACCAATCATGTGATATATTGCTAACACCCTGCAAACACTCGTTACATTGAGCTCTTCATGATTATGTGACTTATGCCCAAAGCAGTATTTGACGTTTTGGAGTTCCTGTGAATTTTTTTAGTAGAGCTATTACATTTCTTTTTGCGTGGGTGCACGTACTTGATTTGAATCCAGGGTTTCATCTAACTTAAATCTAAAAGCCAGTGCGCCTTCGTGACGTACAACTCGAACAATTTGTTTTGTTTTACTAGCTTCGCATTTGTTTCAACATTCTACTTTTCGATGCACTATAAAATAAATAGTCACCGGAACCTATGTTTCATAGTTATTTTCTAGACGCGCGGCATGCAGCCGTAAAATCTTAGCTTTTACTAAGTACAAAATAAATAAATTACATATCCTTCGAACAAAGGCTCTTCGCATAATACGAAATGAGTCTTTTGAGACACACAGCCCTCCCCTATTCAAAGAGCTGCATTTACCATATATAGTTGATTCACATGAGTATACTCTCCTCACACAATATAGATCCGCCCTTCGATGTAATGAACCATTTTTACTTGCATTTCAAATTTGACTTCCATTTTCAAACCTCATGTTGTTAGGGAAAGGGAGCGCTGGAAAATTCCATTAAATTGCAGGAACAATGGGTCTCAAATGTTAAGCTATAATCTTCCGTCTTTCTTAAATAAAGTTGAAAACCAAGATTTTCTAAAATAGAACACCTACATCTAAATTAAATAAAAAAACTTAGTTCAAACCACCGCAAAAAAATTTTTTGTGAGCGCTAAGTACATCTGTTTAATATATTTGGTTTTCTGTATACATCTAGTCACTAGATGCTGTTATTCGTCGTGTATAAAAACAAAATCCTTCTTCCAGCAGCAAAATACAGTGTATAAGTGTTGATCATATAAGTGTGTGTTTTTTTTTTTTTGCCTTCCCATGCCGCTATTGTTTTGTTTTACATGGTTGCTGTTGCTTTTGCTACCGTATGCCGATAGTAAGGCTGCGGAGGCCTTGTCAAGTCAAAACGGTTTTGACTTTCCGCCTCTGCAGGCCACGTCACTACTTGATGATGTAATACAATTGATTGATTGATCGATCGATTGATTGATTGATTGATTAAAGAACATAAAACGCACCCTCCCCACACAAAAAAGTACATTGTTTTTTACCGAACAATAGACTACTCTTGCTTAAAGCTCAATCTTCGTCCAAAGGTTACGCTAGCGGTCTGAACCTGATGCCAAAGTTGCAGAGCTAACCGCTATCTTATTCAAAAGTTGTCAGTGATTTTCAGAAAATTGCAATTGGTAAATAACAGGGTTGACGAAAATCGCGATACAAAAATGTCGCGGTAGTATATCAAAATTACGATGGGCATATATAATTATGTATCGCGATACGTATTGTCAACTGTAGATTGTATATCTGTATCGAAATACATTTTCAGGTGCATTCATGATACCGCGATACTTTTAGGTCCGATGTATTTTTTTTACAGTTTTAAACTAAGTGTTGACATTCACTCAGAGTGTCATGACCACGTTTCGCACAAGGACGTTTTCTTTTTACTCTTTAATTGGACACAAGTCCTTTCTTTATTGTGCGACAGTTGATAAATGTTTTCACACACTTTAGATGTACAACAATTTTTGTGAATTACAAACATCAAACGCATTGTCTTTGCGCCAAACTAATTGATAAAAGGATACGGTTTCCTTGAACTTCCTTCCAAGGTGATGTTATAAGGTCACCGCTGGAAGGGGCGTCCGGATTTGATAAAATCATAGTGAATTTTCTAGGTTATTTGGAAGGACACAAAACTGATTTAGATGTATTTGTGATTTTGTTTCTAAGAGATAAGAGAAGCCGAAATAAAACCGCGCACGAGCCGCAGTTAAGAAATCTCTGTTTTCCTATTACTTACCAAAATACTCGATGTTAGTTCTGCGCTAAATTTGGTTCGAGCTTAATTTAGGCTCCACCATGCGGTAACAAATCGCTTGCAGGTTTAAAAACAAAATCCCGTATTCAAGAATATGCCCATTTTTTGTTCTTGGTATGCTCTAACGGGCGCACCAAAACATAAAAGAACTTTTTTATAACCATATATTTCAGTGTCTGTATTTTAGCTACAAAAATGTATTCCTTTATTAGTTTCGAGAGTATCTCTGACTATCCTTGGTACTAAATAAGACCCGTTTTTGCCCATGTTTCCACGTTTTTGGCAAATTGCGGAATTCAGCTCAGGTACACATTCGAGAGCTCTGTCGACAGCCTCTTTCCAATTAAATATGGAAAGAAAATCAGATAATTTTGAATAAGATAACGACAATGCCGCAACTTTAGCGTCAGGTTTGGACCGCTAGCGCCACAATTGTGGAGATAATGAGCGTTCGGCGAAGCATTGTTTGTTTTTGCAGCAAAATACATATATAACCTTTTTTTGGAGGGGGGACAATTGTACAAACACTAGAGTCCTATTGAATAAAATGGCATTCTGGGCCACTATCAAACTGAAATACTATCAATGGCATAACGAAAAACCCAGTATAATATCTCGCTATCGAGATTATGGAACTGGGAACATATCAGGATTTTATCTGAATTTCATCTTTTCAGAAATGATTTCTTTGTTTGTAATCTTGATTTAGGATTTCTAGAAACAGTTCCAATAAGATTGTGTGGGGTCACTCTATAGTATTCGCCGCTTCATCAATCCGTTCCTCGCCAAGCTCCCAATGAGAGACTCAACGCAACGAGAAGATAGCGAATGCGTTTACCGTACATCCCGGTTCCCCATCCTCGAGAGCCGACAGTCGGGGCCCGCCGAACCTGTTTGTGACCCGTCGGTTAGAGCTCGCAGTCGGAGTCCGTGTTCAGGCCTGCAAATCATCTCTCCCACGCCAGCGCTCTGTAGGCTAGCTGTCCCGGGCTATCACAGCCCGAGTCTTGCTGCGGAGCCAATCTTGGATCGTCATGGCCAAGGCCTGTATGGCCAGGGCTCGACGTCCTTGCCGGTCCGGGTCCGAACGTCGCTAGTGGACCTCTCCGGGGATCGCCATGGGCCAGGCCGGCTGTAACGTTCGAGGATGCCCCCCGAGTCGCGCAGCACGCTCTGCTGCACACCAGATCGTGTTTCGTCGTCCGACCGTTTGTCACGTGCTCTCCGCCCCGTCCTCTTCCACCGACATCCCCTCACTCTCCCCCCATCAGGCCCGGACTTGGAAGACTTCCGGTACTCGGGATGTGATAGACCTCAGAGATAAGTTATTTTACGGCATCTATGGTGTTTTCGTTGACGGACTGGACAGGCCGAGGAGAACGCTGTGGTAAAGGCCGTCTGAGGTGGTTGGAGAGCCAGATTCTATACATAGCTTGCAATGGTCGCCATTGGTGGGAACTGACGGTCCTTGCTACTTACAGGTTTTTTTCAAACTGCAGCTTCTGCGCTATGGAAAAAACACGGTAAAGCGAATGCTCTTGGCGAAAAACAATATTGGCATGGCCGCGGATGACGTCACATACAATATATGTATTGGTGTTGCCACAGTGGCATCGTTGAAGCGTCGGAAAGCGTTAAACAAGAGCAAAGTGTTAAAACTTCACACAAAAAACAAACACTCGGCCGTAAATTGTGGAAGAGTGTCGCAGACAGTGGCAGAGGCCTCTACTACAAAATTGCTTGCCAACAGAGTCGTGTACCGTACGGCTACCTCTGCGAGTCAACATTCCGTATCTCGCTCCTCGAACGCCAGGAACAGGAGATTTCCTATGTCATACCGCAACCTCATGCTTATCATCCTTCACATCATGACGGTAGTATTCCTTCAAGTAAGCGATGTGAAAAGTGCCGCACTGCACATTTTATTCGCGCAAAGTAAGCCTAGGAGTAAGATACTACGCTCGCGTCAAAAGCTCTTAGTGGCTCTCTCACCTCCGAGCTAGCGATGCGGAAAAATTACTACCTGCCTTACTTCGAGGGTGAGGTTCCCTCATGACTCAATAACTATGATTTAAATCCAGTCCAACTGTTGAGCAAACGAAGGGATTCAAGGCACGCGGCGGTAAAGCCATACCATACACGAGTTCCGCAACGGCCGCGTATACCGTGTGTGGCTTGATGTGAGAGTCAGCGTCCCGTCCCGTCCACGTTCATCTACGCTCTTGGGACTCATCGGCCCACGAATGGAGCAGCTGCTCAGCGAGCAAGCCCGTTCGATCCTTTTGCGCCTCGAGGAAAGCTGGAAAGCTGCAAGCCCATCAGAATGTTTGAAACCTCATCCCGGCCAGGTCGGGACGCGACATAAAGTATAAAAGTATTTCTACCACTGCCACGACCAGCCTGACTGAAGTAGTAAAAGCATCCGATAAATCTCCTTTGTAGCTTTTTAGAAATCGTTACTCTAACATATAGTCGTCACTTTGTCCTTCGTCGTTCGTTGGGATGACGCGAAGGAACAAGCCGTCTTGGCCCAGCAGGTACGAATCGTAGTCCACATTATCTTTCCTACCAGCTTTCCCGGTGTAAACTTCAATTTACGTAATTTTTCTACATCGGTTGAAAAAATGTGCGCCCGCATTTGCGGTGTCAGCTACTATCCCGCAATTTTTTCGACACCCGCTGACCAACTTGTCGACCGGCGTTCCCGGAGTCAATTGCTATTCCCGCGATTTTCCCGACACCCTCTGGCAAACTCGTCCGCCAGCGTTCACAATGGCAGCTGCTATTCCCGCTATATTTCCGACAACCAATAACAAACTCGTCCGCCAGCTTTCCCAGTGTCAACTGCTATTCCCGCAATTTTTCCGACACCCATTGACAAATCCCCATCCGCTTTCTGGACCTCGACAAGCTCTGCAATGCTCACTAACTCTGAAAAGATCTCTGGTCTCCTTGTTAAGCGTCCTAAGTCTGAAACAATTTCTGCTCTGTTTCACCTCATGCCAGCCGATATTTTGCCTTCCAGAAAACATGCGGTGCCTCTCCTCCACCCCTCCACCTCCGAAGACGACTTTCTAACATCTCACCGGCACTCCGTATCACCCCCCCCCCCCCCCACACACACGCACCAAACATACGATTCTATCACCTCCTTCCAACCGCTATTCTGGGTGCTCGAGAGACTGCGTCCGCATACTCGTCCTTCGAGTACTTTCGGTATTGGACTCCAGGAGACATGTGCTGGGCTCTGCTGTGATACAACCTGCCTGAAATTTCAACCGACTTTCTCGACAGGCATAGTTAGCGTTAGTAAAGAGCCGATCAATGAATCCGTGGGACTCGCCAGGGACGACCAGAAACAGAGGCACACCGGCCGGCCCCACGTTGGATGCGCCATTTATGTGCTGTATATAATGATCGCCGCCCGATCGATCCGCGCTTCGCTCGTCTCTTAAAGAGGGACAGAACACAACGAGAAGACGGCGAATAGTTTCCACAGTACTTCCAGGTTGCCCGTCCTCGAGAGCCAGAAATCGGGCCGCCTACCCTGGTTGACGCCCGTCGTTTAGAGCTCGCAGTCGGGGTCCATGTCCAAGCCTGCGGATCGTCCTTCCCACGCCAGCGCTGTGTACACTCTAAGCAAAAAGGGTGTAGTCGGGTGCATCGGGCGCACATGCACCCTTTTCCTGAAAGATGCACCCTGCGTTACTGAGCCAGTGTACTTGTACACCGAAAATGAGCATCCTCCTTTCCCTTAAAACCTCTAGGTGTGTCAGTGCACCCCCACGCTAGCCACGCGACCCGATCAGCTTGTGCCTGGATTCCCTCCTGGGGGTCAATTTTGGGTTGGTCAGTTTCTTCGGAAGTTATGGAGCTATCCTGTACACTCGATATTTCATTTCATTTATTATACCTTACAGAGCCCCGGGGGCATTACATAAGGGGGTAACATAAAACACAATATAGCACTTCAAGGGTTGAAATCAAATGTAGAGACAAATAGGCTGAAAGAACATATGTTATTTTACAGTGCAATATCTTCATTATACAATCATATGCTTAGTAAGCTCTGCTAAAAACAAGGCATGATCAGTAACTGTTACAATGGACTCTGGTAAGCGCATTCCAATCCCGTATACACAAAAAAGGGGAGAGTCTTTTAAAGTGTTGGTTCTGGCAAAGGGCATTTCTATCTTCTGGCAATGATCACGGCGTAATGAGTCATGACTGGCTGAAGAGAAGATTTCAAGGTCAGTCAAGGACTTGTAAAACAGGTTATGAAAAAAGGATAATCTATCTACGGTGCATCTAGTATTAAGGAGAGGTAATGATAAAGAAGCCTTAAGGGCAGAGATGCTCGTGGGTGAGTATTCAGTAGAGTAGACGCTATGCTTGTTTTAGACCAATCGGGTCTCCGGGTAGGATCACGTGACTACAGTCTCCAAGCTAGAGATAAGGCAGAGCACGACACCTGCCTGAAGGCCAAGGCCACGGGTAGCATCCACTGTACTATTAACTTTTGGTCGAACTTTCAAGAGGATATAAGTGACAAGTCCTTTCGATGTGTTCATTGTTGGGCTGCCCCTGAGGATAAGCCTTTGCGAGGGTGCCCTCCTTTGGCCTTGAAGGAGCTGCTATTTTCTTTTCTTTTTCTCCTTAAGTTGAAAGCATGGAAGAAGGTGCGCATTTGCCGGACCAATGAACCGAATGCTTTCTCATCCCTCGACTCCGCTTTCTGGGCGGGGGTGACGGCAGGAGCGTGATCATGTGGTAAAGGTTTCACGGATGACGTAGTAGCTTTTCCCGACCTCGGAATGTCTGACTCCCGGCCTAGTTTTTTGTTTGCTGTGCTGCGACCAGCGGGGCTGCCGTAGATTTCGTCCGCGACAACGTATTCGAGTGTACCAAGATTTCCAGTGTTTGAAACGTCCTACGCAACAAGCGATTTCTTCAAAAAAGCCCAAGGAATTCATGTGGTGCGTTTTGTGTTCGGTTCGGCAAATTACGGCTTCAGCCAAATCGTGTTGAATCTTCACGGACCCCTTTCTTCTCGTTTTTGTGTTTGTGTTGTGCTGCAGTGCCCGTGTCGACATATATTTCGGATTACATATTTCGAGTCCGGTATTTTCATCGTAAGTGCTCTGCAAATTATTTCTTTGCAACAATTGACCGTTCCGTTCCGGATTACCTCTAGAATTAGACAATGTCTATTTTCTAGCAGCTGGGAGAATAATTTCTCCGAAATTCTATCGGCAGTCGCTTCCCATTAGCTGACTACAATCATGTGACGACTGCAGGTAGAATACTGACTTTCTTAATCTCTTGGCGGTTTGTGAAAACACGTTTTCGTTGATACACGTTCCGTAGACACGTTTCATCGGCACTAACGTTTTATCGTCACTCGTTACGCGAAATGCACGCTGTAGGGACATTTTGTCGCGCGTGTATCTCTGAAATGCGTGCTCACCGACTCGGCCCACCCGTTCACGCCGCTTTGTGGCGACAGTCAGCGGCGGCTCATTACGAAAATGTTAAGCAACCTGTCCCCCCGTACACGTCACTTCGCGGGTACAGCTGTCGATGAAACTTCGTTCGATGAATGAATGGCGATTGCTGGTGGAATTTCGTAGAAATAATTCTGCCGGCTGCTTGGAAAATAGACACTGCCTAAGACTCACTTCCGTTTCTTGTTTGCTTAGTAATCTTCTCAGTTGTGTAACAGGTTCTTCGTACCTCTTCACATATCACGGATTGCTTTCAAGTTTGTACTTTTTACGGAATAAGCTGTCTAATAAACTTCTATGAGGTTTGAAAACAATCCCGTGTGTCCCTTTACCTGCCTTTTTGCTATCACCAGGGCGCATACCTTTTTTAAGGGTTTCTTGATGTCTTAAATAGGTTTATGAAGTTAGTTATGAAGCGGGTGCGTAAAGTGGTGTGACCATGCACCTTTCAATCGTGTGCATCTGTGTTCTCTTCGAATTCAGTGTCTGTAGAAAGAGGTGCAACAGTACACTATTGAACGGGGTGCTCCTGTGTTCTCTTTGAGAGCAGTAGGTGTAGAAAGGGGAGTAATGGTACACTATTGAGCGGGGTGCATCTGTGTTCCCTTTGAGTGAGGCGGGTTTATGAAGCGGTGCAATGGTACACCTTCGAGACGAGGTGCATCTGTGTTCCCTTTCATATCATTGGGTGTAGAAAGAGGTGTAGCCTCACACCATTGAATGGGGTGCACCTGTGTTCCCTTCTGTGTGAGGTTTCTGTAGAAAAAGGTGTACATGTGCACCACACCAACGGGTATACTCATACTCCCATATTTGGGGTGTGCAAGTGTTCCCCCAAAGGGTGTAGTATATGTGACAGGCACTTACACCCACCGTGGGTGTACCCCATGATATTCTTTTTTAGAGTGTAGGCTAGCTGATGTAGGCTATCATAACCTGAGTCTCCCTGCAGAACCACTCCATGATCATCATGGCCTAGGACGGTATGGTCAAGACTCGACGTTCCCGCCGGTCCTGGTCCGCACCTCAATGGTCGACCGCTCTGGGGATCGCAATGGTCCAGACTGGCTCCATTGTTCCTGCCTGGCCCAAGCCTCCCGCAGCACACTTCACGCTTCAGCTCGTGCCTCGTCGGCCGACCGCCTTTCAGGTGCGTTCGGCCTCGTCGTCTTCCATCCTCGTCTCCTACAGTTTACAGTTCCATAATTCAGATAGTGAAATGTTATACTGGGTTTTTCGGTAGGATGGCTATAGTGATTTTGTTGACCATACTACGTTTATTCGTAATACGACATTTATTGGCTATCCATGGTTTACTGGCCATACATTTTTATTGGCTACATTGCTGTTATTGTCTAAATTGTTCTCACTGGTATCTCTACCATGTCTATAGCCTAACTTATATGGGCCACATTTACTTTTAGTTACGCTCCACCGCAGTTTTCACAGTATATTCTCGGACAGCTATTTCAAAAGTGAAAAGTGCGCGTGCACACCTTTGTGGTGCTCAGGATATGCAGGCTCAAGTGCACCCATAGCTTCGACTGCACAGCCACAGCAAGCTGTCCAAGAGTATAGAGTGGTAACTGTGGTTAAGCGCAATTGCAAGAGAGCTCATGTAACTAGGGCATTACTGGCTGTACTGGAACACAATGGGAGTAAGGGTGTCTTGGGGACGTGCACGTACACACTTTGGTTTACTCCTGTGAAATCTCGCTGAAGCTGTTGAAATTTATATTTTAATTCAAAGCATGCTTACAGAACGAATGCCAATTGGCTGATTTACTGTCGCAGCACTTGACGGGACATTCAATTCCTAACAGAAAACCAGTCATCATCATACAGCAATCAAACTCGCTCGCTAAGCCCTACTTCTCTACCAATATGGTGTTGAGGCTCTTGTTTTCTCGCGAGTGCTAGTAGCCCGAGGCACTTAAAAAAAATTGCGTTGGCTTAGCTCGGCTATGCCAGGATATACGTAGCGTGAGCTTATGCGCACAAAATGAGAGTCGCTATCAAGCGGCTCCGGCGCAGCGTCAGACTTGGCTACTGCGCAACGGAGGCGCACAGCTGGGCACGCGGTGGCGCCAGTGCGTCTGCCGCGGCTATGATGTCACTCCTCTGGAATGCGCAGACCGGTGAGGCGGTCGAGGCGGTCGCGGCTGCGGCGGAGCGCGCGGCGGCGGCTTCGCGTGGTTCTCATAATGAGCCATGCTCATTATGCGAGCCGTGCTCATTATGCAAAGCGCGCGGCGGCGGCGGAGGAGCCACCGCCGCCGCGCGTGGCTCGCGCGTTGGGCATGGCGCGTGGCGCGTGGCTTTCATAATGAGCACGGCTCATTATGAGGGCCACGCGAAACTGCTCAACCTCGGCCAGTGTAGCGAACGCTACAAAAATTGCGGTGGCTTAGCTCGGCTATCCCAGGAAATGCATAGCACGAGCTTATGCGCCCAAAATGAGAGGCGCTATCAAGCCGCTTCGGTGCTGCGTCAGACTTGGCTACTGCGCAACGGAGGTGCACAGCTGGGCACGCGGCAACGCCAGTGCGTCTGCCACGGCTTTGACGGCACTCCTCTGGAATGCGCAGAAAGGCAAGGCGGGCGAGGCGGGCGCGGCGGCGTACACTGGCTGAGGTTGAGCAGTTTCGTGTGGCTCTCATAATGAGTCATGCTCAATATGCGAGCCGTGCTCATTAGGCGGAGCGCGGGGCGCCATGCGCCGTGCTCATTATGCGGAGCGCTCGGCGGCGCGGCGGCGGTGGCTCCGCCGCCGCCGCCGCGCTTTGCATAATGAGCACGGCTCGCATAATGAGCACGGCTCATTATGAGAGCCACGCGAAACTGCTCAACCTCGGCCAGTGTAGCTCACGCTACAAAAGTAATGGGTAATAACAAGCCTGGCCATTTTTTTTCACACTAAACTTTATTTCAGGATATTTAGTATATCATGCAATTCATGGAATGAAAACATTTAAATGTGTGCATGTTATGTTACATCCGCAAGTTTTCCAAATGCTTATTTATATTGCTGATAATGATAACACTAATAGCTTGACAACGATTTTGAGACATTGAGTCATGCCTGAGTTTCAGCTTTGTCCTGGTGTCTGTCCCTTTAGCTGTTTGGTAACAACACATATTGTGTCCATTCTCATCATTGTCTATTGTCACGTCTGTAGGGCTCTTTGTTTACCTATTTGGAAACAGCGTTAGACGTATGAAGAGAAATCCCTAAATTGGATGAACACAATAACATCGACCCAGTTGCAAAGTAACATAAAATCGGACACGACATTTTACGGAAATTATTTATTACGTAGCACATGAAATTAATTTCAATTAGAAGGACCAAAAATAAGAGAAACTCACCTAAACGTGACGCTGTAATAGATGCAAACGAGATTTAAAAAAGAAATCGAACTGAAATGCTTGTCGCGGGAAGCTTTAGATACATTAAATGAACTAGAAAATCACTTTCTGCTTTTACTAGATAAATACGCAATAACATTTTAAACGTTAAAATGAGAAGAGGAGCACGCTTCTATTTCAGGCTTAACTAAAAGATATGTACATAACTAAAAATCGGAGTCGTTTTCCTTCCTCGTCTTACCAGCAAAAAGAAACAAAAAACTAGTCATATATGAGTCGTGAGAGGTAGGCTGCAGAAGAATGATAGAAATGCTGTTTTGATGTGTTTAGTGTGGATAATGTTTGTCAAACCAGCGCACTAGAAATACTATCTATCTAGGGACACTAACACAAAAAATCACTCAGCTTTGA